>SJOL01002364.1:61383-146890 GCA_004794785.1 Opisthorchis felineus | reverse complement strand
CACTTCGCTGTCCTCCAACATCACGCTTGCCGAAGCGGTGCACATCCATCCATGAACTTTTACGAGTTTCAGTTGCTCAACTTTATCGAGTTGATCTGGCTGTGAAGTTACTAGAAACACAATCACTCTGATGACGAAAACTGGTTAGAGGTTGAATGGAGATGGGTGAAAGAAGCTATGCTCTCAGCTGTTAGAGATCTCTGTTTGAGCTAACGTATTCGAATAAATGAACACTGGATCTCCTCGAGACCGGCTGATCTTGCTGCGGGATGACCCAGTGGTTAGAGCGCGAATTTACTGACCTTGAGATCCGTGGTCCGAACCCGACCTCTGCATCTTGACTTCTCCTGTCTACGTTTGGGCAATCTGGCAGTATCACAGCCCTCGTGCTTCCTTCGGGTGGCATGGCATCTGGGCACGGATATACTGTTACAGCTGAAAGATTATTTATTATTGAGAAATGTGTCTTTCAAATTTTCGGGTTTATTGAGCATTCGACTGGTCCAGGCATCCTGGATGTACTCTGTTCCGAATAATTCTTCGTGATATCGTCCGTGTGCATAAGTATGGGTCTGTTGGCTCTTTTAACTCACCGGCTTTTCTTCAGTTTGAGTACGTTTCAGAAGTTTGGTCTTCGTATCGCAAAGTTTCCCCCGGGTTAATGAACCTGAAACCTGAAACCCGCGTTTTCCCATCAACCACGGAAGACAGATTCGTCAATTTCACAAAACTAGTTTTCACTCCTCTTTTGAATCCATTGGTTTTAATCGCAGCTGTCCCGACATGTCCACTGATCCTAGTCTATTATTGCGGTGTATGCGACGCCATTTTATCAGGCAAACTGTGAGCGGCAGCCTCTTGGAACTTCTGATTCAACAGCCGCTTAATATTGAGACTGATTGTGATAACGGCGAGGAGGCTTCCCAAGGCTAATCGCACTTTCAATCATGTCAATGCGTGATCTGTGTTGCAATTGGCATCGCGCATCATTACTGTTACATGATTATCCATGAGGTCCCTGTGTTGGAGAGTGAAATAATTCAAAAGCTGTCAATGTCCACTTCTCAGATGTACCGGAGTCGCAATCCGCGACTGCCCAGCATTGAACCATTTATTAGTGGTGACGAGTTATATGGTCATACTATCGTTAGTAGATGCTGACCCTTTGCGTTCCTGACTTCAACTCCTAAAGGTCCGATTATCCCTTTCCGTGTCCGTTTGTCACGGCCGATCCTGGCGTCGAAGTTACCCATCAGGAATAGACGATCAGCTAATTGAATGAATGTGATGACATTTGACATTTTGCTCGTAGACTTCTTACTGTTCAGTTTCTCCGTGAGAAGTCGTGGGAGCAGACACGACAATAGTGCCCAAAATTACTCTTGACTGTCGAAGCCGAGTAATCGTCAGTCTCACATTGGTTCGTACAATATTCTTCCATTCATATGGTCAGCTATTGGAAATCCGACTGTATGGTTCTGCCGAATATTCTGCAAAATTCCACACCAGTAGTAGAATATGTATCCATCTTCTCGTAACCTTCCCTGATTGGCCAGACGAGTTTCATTGAGACCAGCTCTTCCAGTGCGATAGCATGTCAGCCTCTCGGCTACAAACCTACAATATATATAAAACATGTATAATATACGAAAACAACCAAAGAAGTTGACAAATTGCCTGTCAGGTTAGGTAATCATGTTTATCCCTTATTTTCTGTCCTGAATGACACTGCATTTTCTTCTCCAGAGATCAACGTTTTCCGCGCATTTCGGCTGAACCGTTAAACCGGAACCATAATGTGTATTATTTTAACGTTTCTGTTGTACGGGATCATGAGCAGCCTAGGGTCGGAGTTCACTGTTAACTTCGTGCCTTCATCTTTATCTATTCAACTGGGTGATCACAAAGTGACAAACGTGAGCTTCAAGTGAGTTTTGTTTGTGCCTTTCCAGAAGAAATATTTCACTCAACGTCATCAGGAAACGGAAATTACTGTAGATGGTGTTTCCGCCACTTTTAAAGCATAGTAGATGCAAAGGCTTCAGTCGAGCTACCTAGGGGGCGCAGGAAAACTCATGAACTAATGATCTGTGATCTAATTGAGTATTCTAGGTTATTCTATGGACTAAAGTTTCCTTCATTCTTCAGGACCGGATGCAAGTGTTTTTAAATGAACTACGGTATTCCAAGTTAACTGTTTTGTACGCAGCTCTTCGTTGGGTACTCTCATTTTTATCGTGCTAAGTAGTTGCCTTCCACAGGCATGCTTGGCGAGAGAGAATGTTTATTTTGGGGCTGCATGGGAGTTTTCCATCTGAATGTCTATTTCAAGTTTCACTGTCAAGTTTGCGATCCTAAGTGGCCGGGGATTATTTAAATTCACTCCGGATTTATGACGGCACACTTCGAAATTATGATGTCACCCAAAGTAAACATGCTGGGTGCATTGAAATATTACTAGCAGTACTGACACTAATAGTTGAAATATTGTCAATAATACTACGAGGTACGTTAAAGTAATACTTGGACTTTTAAACTGTACAACATGGTGCCGAAACGCCTGTAATCAATGTGCCTGATAAGTCAAACCACGATTCGTGAATGCTTTGATTTACTTCGTCTTTGTCCGGTTGCGTTGTCACTTGGTAGTTTTTTTTTACCAACCGCGGGAATCAATTTCATTGGCGAAGCCCCTGTATGCGCTTTTTCTCTTCATGAAAAAAACGGATCAAATTTGTATATCTTCCGTGTACGGTAATACTATAATTCTGGTACTAACTTTTAATGTTTCGTCGTCACCACCCTTGCTGATGTTTCTCACAATCCGGACTTTTATCACATTTTTTACTCTCAGTGCTCCGTCTCCAGAACGGTTCACTTTTGAATTCACCTATCGCGATTCCAATGGTGATTATGTGACTGACACAAATGCCACAGCTGTGAAACCTCTTGACCCGCTTGTTGTCCTTCCTGGATATCAAGGTCCAATCAGTGTCCAGGTTGTTGCTGCTCATCCAGGCCGTGTTTATTTGGGATTGAATAAGACTCAAGGTTCCACAGAAATCCCCAAGTATGTTATCTTTTCCTCTATGTTGGTTACGGATTACCGTCAGTCCTCATCAGTCATCTTTTTCCATCATGTAAATGCTTTGTCAGGACTTGTTTCGGTATGTGTTTGGCCGAAATTGCGCTCTTTTTGGGCGGGTCCCAATCTCGCACAGATGTTTTCTCGATTAGTGACGAAACTTTCGCAGTCCAACTTCCAAGTTCGGTGGACAACCGAACAACCACCTCTTGTTGTCACTTACCGGGGGACCGCCCAACTTATGCCCACCGGGCAACCTTACCGTTACTTACCCCACTTTATGGCAACTTCCTCCAAGAGAAGGACGAGTCGGCTTCAGGAAAATCCCTTGGTTACGTCATTGTCGGTGGCCTTCATACTATGGGTAGTCCAGATGAGTAGCACTGAGCATTAACTAGGAGTCGTTGTTCTCCTGGTCACATGTGAAACCTCTTTATGGCGGGGTACATCCCATCGTTGTCACCTTTGTGCTCATATGATTTTCTGTGCGGGAGCCTGTGTTACCAACTTAGAATCCATTATGTCCGTTAGCCTATGTGCGTCAGGTGTCATTTCATGATTAACACCGTTGCGCGACTGCGACCGGAGGACTTTGCAAGTTTCTTGTTCCTTTTGACCGAAAATATTTTACTTTGAACAATCTAGATTTGTACTCCGTTTCACGTGTAGGACTTGATGCGTTTGGAAAAAGCTGAATGTTGTGCAGCCTCACGTGAACAGTGCACTTCAGATGCCGTTAATCAAGCATCTAAATGAGTTGATTGTGAATTCCTGAAAGTTTTCCTTAAATTGAGTTACTATTCTGTCAGCACCAGATTATTCGTCGTTTGACCATCTCTATCAGTGTTGTTTGTCGGCTGCCAATGTTGTGTGCTAGCATCTCGCGTTCCACACTGAAACTGAAATCCTAGTATCTCATCAGTGGCGCGTTGCCTCGGACAACATGTATCAAGCCATTCAGGTTTTGTTCAAACCTCGTAATCTCATCTCTCTACTTCTTATTCCAATTATTTGCAGTTTGGATCGCGTTGTGTGTGATGTGTTGGTGATGCATCTTCAATGGCTGGACGTCTTGCAAACTGTTGTGGGTTGGATGTATTTCGTCGCATGGACCGTATCGTTTTATCCCCAGGTATATCTTAACTGGAGACGGAAGAGGTAAGTACACGCTAAAAAACCTAGGGTTGCGTCATCGTTACTTAGTTGTTGACTTCGTTTTTGCATGACAAATTCTTGTTTGAGCGTTCAAAAATTTTCGTCGTTCGTGCAAAACTGCCGACCTAGTTGAGTTTATATCTAAAACAACCAGGACCATATTTCAACTTACTTCGCGTGCACCAGCGGACCGCATCTAAAGAGTGCCTCTGTTGTACCCTCTGCTTTCCTATAAGATATTTTTACTCACTTGTTAGAAGTGCATATAGGAAAAGTTGATCACTGCTTGGACTACATCTATGTTGAACCACCAGAAAAGTTTGGAAAACAATCTCTAGACATACTGTCACTTCATCGAAAGGTAACAATGGACTCCGTGGTTCTTGGATTTTCACGGTTTCACTTAATGCTAGAGTGCACAATACTTAGGCTATTGGAAATTACATGAACTCTATGCTCTGCCTGTTTATTTTAGCGTCGTTGGCCTGAATCTGGATTTTCTGTGCCTCAATATTGTTGGATTCTTCGTCTACAGTATTTTCAATCTGGCTGTTTACCTAAGTCCAGCGATTCGAGTAAGTAAACGGGGACGCGTTTCTTCTCATTCCAAAGTTTGATTGACGTGCTACTCTGTCCAGGGATTCCACTTTAGTGTGGATACCAAAGCAATCCTCTTGGAAGTCCAATTGCTCGCTGGTGCGCGTTGTGACTGTTGCGTCTTTCCCGTCAATTTCGACGTGCCATCACAAAATCTTTGTCGCCGTTTGCAATTGTTGTCCGTCATGTCGATCACCTGTCGACTAGCCAGTGAGATCACAGCAAATCCACTGGGTGTTCATATATCGTTCAGCTGGTGTGCACAAAAGGTCTCTGTTAATAGGCACTACCTGAGTGTTCATAGCACGGACGGTAGCGTAGCGATCGAAAACCATTTTGTTTCGTTGGCCCATGTCAGACAACACCAGATCACTTGTGTGGCGCTGCCTATTGCCTATGTACATATTATTCACTGCGGATAAGCCAACTGCAGCTGAATGATATGATGTTCAACTTCTTATCCGGAAGGCCTGTGGCTTCAAACTTCCCAAATGATTTACGGGGTTTGCACTGCTGGTGGCTCTCAATAAGGACGAAGCAGCTGTGCGGTGTTTCGAGGATTTTCAGGGCAGGGTGCATTTCTCTACAGAAAGAAACCTACGTCTAACTGCAAAATATCGATGTCGTAAGACATCGCCTTTTGAATGTATGGGACAGATGGTATCCTAGAGTAATATGTATGTTTATTGAATCGCTTTTTTCGGCCTCGTCAGGCTCTAACTAGGTTTAATTTTGCCGTCGTTTAAGACCCAGAGTCCGATTATCTGGTACATGAGAAATTCTCGTGAGAAAACCTGGACTCAGATGTCTCAGCCGTTGCAGTTTCGTTCATTGGGGAATGATGAATTGGTAGGAGAAAACCGCACACAATGTGTCAGCTGAAATCACTGAAGTGTGGACCCATTTGTGACGGCGTATGGCTGATGAGCTTGTGCTTGTATTGACTGGGGGATTAATGCTAGCTTAGATTCAGCTAGCTTTTTTGTCGGCGTTTCTAACCATTGGTTTAGTAGTTCTGGATTCCCCACCCCAATGAATCAAACGTACTAATAGTGGCCAGTGATTTGCTGCCAAGTCATGACTTGACCTCCTCTTGACCGTCTCCACTGGGTATATGGTTGGTTGGAATTTGCTCTGCCAGGCAGATGGTCCCCTGGCTTTCGAAGAGGGTGACCGACCCAGCTCAATTTGTGGCGTCATCATCTCAACTATTACCTGTTTCGTCTCCATCCGCTTATCCCTGGCGTTACACATTCAGTGTTCCAACCCTCGCTGCTACCCTAAATATATGGCGTTGCCGGTCAAGTGTGTGTGTGTGTGGGGGGGGGGGAAGGCCGTACGGCTCTCATGTCGCGGGGGGCAATGCAACTATATCTGCAGACCGCTCGTGCTACGATCACATGAACTTCCACTCTCTCTGGCTGTTCCATATTTACTTTCTGGATAGGTTTTAGTCCTAAGGAACCAGGTCCCAACCCGTGTAGTCATTTCAGATTTCTAACTCGACCACTGTGTCAACCTGGCAGCTCTTTCTTTGATGAGAAAGTAAATGTAGTCCTTTGTCTTATGGATTCATTCTCTACCTTCTGCCACAAACCAAACGGGAGCCTGTCCACTCACTAAGGAATAAAGGTTTTTATCAGGCTTCAGTTCAAAGAGTAGTACCCTTTAACTGCGACTGTCAGCCACAAACCACGGGTCGTAATCTGCAGTAGCTATTCATTTAACCCTGCTGTTAACAGCGTGGCGAATCAACAGTCGAAGCGAAATGCTTATTGCACCCAACGTTCGTGCTTCACTTGTATACCGATTCACTCACGGTTGCGGTTACAGTACATATCGGAGCTCATGAGAATGCATGCTACAGCAGTTGCTGCAATGTCAACTCCACATGCTCCATGGAGTGACGTTGACCAATCGATACCCATGAGGCTTGTACGCATAGGTGATCTTGAAAGAAACTAGCAGCTTGGCTTAGGACGAAGAACCAGGTTGATTGGCTTCGTTCTACCGTTTTGTTCCTATTGATGCCGAAGATATTTTTTATGGAATATATCCATGTTAATAAGGAAACACACAAGTTCGGTCGCACCTCATCTGTCAAATGCAGAGATAAAATAGAAAACTAGGTTAAAATAGCATACAGTGTTGCTATACTGTTTGTGTAAAAACAACGACGCTATCTACTCTGTGGTGAAGAACTCTGTGGGGCCGAGTCAATGCCAAGCTTTCCCGTGTCTCTTGCTGGCCGAGAGGGAGGTCACCTATCCAAGTAACGATTGTTGCTGTTTTTTTTAGTATTTAGCTTGTTTTTAGTGTTGTGGCAGTAAAAATAGGAATGAATAGGTTGATTAGTGGTGGAAAAACATTGAGGATTGGAGCTTTTAATGACCCAACGTTCCGATCATCGCGGGTGACATTCATTAAAAAGGTTTCTGATTCCGAGTACTTTGCTCTTGATGAATGTCACTCACTGTGGTGGAAACGTTTAGTTATGAAAAAACTGCTACCTTTGTTGTGTTTTCCACGACTAATGAACCCAAACAAATGCCACACACAACACAATCTAGTTGGCCTCATTCGTACGGCATACGGTGCGAATATTCTAGAATAAAATTAAATAGCACTACGCAGCCTGTATTTTCTTGATATTTGTTTAAAATGTTTCAACTGGGACTGGTGTTTCAAACTAACTTTGAGGGTTGTATCCGATTTCACCGAGCATCTCCATTGTCTCCGTTTTTTATTCGCGCTCTGTGCATGGGTTGATTGGATTTATTCAATCATTCAATGGTAAGTTTCCGCTAAGTTGACGGATATCCGTTTGTCCTCCATACTGATGTAGGGGATGCCGGTTTTCTTTCCGTTTTCTTTCCAACACCAAGTTTTGTCCTTGGAGTATTCTTCGGAAGCAACATCTTGCGGCAAGCGACATAGTACTGTTGGAGTATAACTCCTCAAGGTCCTCTGTATCGCTGAACACCGAATGTTTCAGATGCGAGTTGAAGTTCACAAAACACATACTCCCACCCAACTAATTTCAATTCACCCATCGCCTCAACTTGGTAAGGGTCGAGGGATTGCTTGTATCAACGATAATCCTGTCTATTTTCATATTTACTCCCCGTCACTAATGAAGTCCGAATCCTGTTTAGTCCTCAGTAGACAGTAGGAGCGTATCGGCTTTCATCTCTTCTACATGTTGCTTTCATATCACAAGAAAAACAGGAGTTGGACTTTGTTATCATTACCGTTGTCCCAGTGCAACAGATAAACACGTTAGTTTTTGGTTGTCATGTGTAGCTAGCCTGACAGTCTGAACGACGACCAAATGACTGTGTTGCTTGTTCCGGTTGTTGACCCACTTAGGAATTTACGGTCCATTAGTGCACAGACGCTTCGGAGATGTGAACCGATTTTCTAGTTTATCCTAACTCTTTCGCCTCAATGAATGTCAAATTGTAATGTGTCTTCAGTCGTGCTTCTTCTTTCACTGTTTCTGTTCCGTTTATTTCGGTCCTCTAGGCTCAGTATGCCGCCATTCATCCCATCGGCGTCATTCCCGTCATGGAGAACGATATATTCTTTTCCGTACATGCTTTTTGTATCTCCGTATTTACTGGATTTCAGGTGCTCATTTACGAGGTAGGTGATGATGTTTACAATCCGAGCTTGTTTTCATTGGTTGCTTGTCTGTGGATATGAGCTCTTTGTCTGTGTCACTGTTCTGCAGTTATTGACCTAGCAAATCCACCACAACATCTGAATTGGGTTGGCAGTGGATGCATTGAGCGCATTACTAAATGCGTTCCTTTAAATTTTGCACTTCCAGGTCAGTCCTAATCGGTCCTAAGTCTTGCTCTCAATCTTTTGATCGCCGAATGTTTTCACGTTGGTTCCGTTCAATGTACGTTACAACCGTTTGAGATGCAGTAGAACCTGGCCAAGTAAATCGGGCTACTTACAGTTATAGACGAATTGTAAACGGGCAATGGAAATATCGTCGCAGCGATTGACTTTATCATTCGTTATCCCACTCCTTATGGAACCTTAACTGTTTTGGAAAACCATCACTAATCCTTGAAAATTTCCGTTTTTGGGCATCGGTAACTGCTGCTACGGCCTCCTAGAGAGGGCAGTCTAACTGGCACGTTTCTCTTCGATCACAACCCCCAGATGAAGCTCCAGCCGGGAGACTCACTCGTGTCGGCAACTGCGGTCTTGCCGGAAGATGACTTTGGGATGAGACTAACCGATTATCAGTGACACGAGGCATGATCCAACGACGCAGTCACTGACGCGTGCATTTAAGCGATTGTTACCAAACTGTAGCCACCCGGCTTCTCTATCCCTGAGGAAAACGAAACGACTGGTTGTCATTTATTTGTTCAGGCC
Source organism: Opisthorchis felineus (assembly GCA_004794785.1). Taxonomy (NCBI): domain Eukaryota; kingdom Metazoa; phylum Platyhelminthes; class Trematoda; order Opisthorchiida; family Opisthorchiidae; genus Opisthorchis; species Opisthorchis felineus. The sequence continues at coordinate 137,658 of SJOL01002364.1, read as the reverse complement.
ATTAAGTCCAATGCATGACCGTCCTCCACAGTTTCGTTGCTTTGGGCGAAATTGCGAGGAAGGCTATTTTTTTCTGGAGTAGTATAAGCTTCCTCCACAATTAAGCTTGAAAGTAGTTTAGTAAACCATGCAGTTGAAATACACAGAAAGTACTGAGGTCAGAGGATAGAATGAAGCAACGTGAAGCAACATCTGCGGAGTCCTCAAACTCACAATAACCCAATGATACTATCCATACTCCAAACTTTGTAAGTCCGACACCCTGAGTAGATCACTTAGACCAAGTATACCAGACTCATCACACACAAAACCGTTTTCTACGACTCACCAACGCATAATCTGATGGTCTAAAAAAACGACGACCACCAAACTGCTGTGCTCCGCAGAATGACAAGTCACAAACCATGCCTGTTGACCTCATTTTGGAGTGTGATTGCATTAAAATGTGAAATTCACATACCCTTGCGAATGTCCGGAACAAAATCATCAGACTGACCGCATTCCTTAGTTGTTTATGTTGAACAGTCAGTATTGGTTGATCATATAAATGGCGAGTGAAAGGCCTCTTGAGGAAAACAAATTTCTCGCTTGCTTGTCAGTTACTGAACCGCTTGAATCTCACGATCAGAGGTCTTTTGTTTGATGCTTACGTCAAATGCACAATTTACTCCTTCCTACCAATGATGCTGGGATACAGAAGACCCAGCTAACAACCGTTCTAGTTCACTTCCATTGATTCAAGTTCGGGAACTCAGGGTTATTCCGGAGATTACTTTCTCTGTTTCGCTTCATTCATGCATGTTTACCATGTGCATTTATCTCCTGCGCTTCGTATTCAGTAGTGGGCTATTTGCTAAGTTCAGGCAATCTCCACTTATATTTATAGCGAGCGGGACAACGGGTTTCCAAAATTTGCATGGGCATTCTTGGCTTGATTGTTGCTTATTGCATCATCAACGCTATCCTGGCCGGTGCTTCGGTGTTCACATGGCTCACCTTCCTTTACAACGTGTCGTACGTGAAATTATTCATCACTCTCATCAAATACATTCCACAGGTGAGTTCCGGCAGTGGCTTCACTCATTTTCTCCTGTCTTTTTTTCGCGCTAGATGATCCCTTTCAACTTTCGTAAAATGAGTTAAGTTAGTCCGTCTGTTCTTCAGTAGCACGCATTCGATTCGGAACTACCATACAATTCAAAGGAAGTGCAGGTGTCGAGACTGTGTTCAGGGTTACTGTTTTAAAAGAAATTCACAGACTATCAGCCAGTCCAGTCGACTTTTTCACTGAAGCCCTGCTGGTAGAAGACCCTCTTCCTTGAGGAACCCTTCCGAGAAATATCTCACCGAAGAATTCTGTAGGAAACCAGCTGTTCCCAAGGCCGAAGGATGCGTAGTTTCTGGGAATACTACTGCCAAATGGTCGACTTACTGCCCTAGAGAAAACGTCACAAAGTAACCGCCACGTGGTATTGACCCGGACTTCTTGGACTACCAATACAGACCATTTATGCTGAACATGTTTCATAAACTCTCGCTGCATCAGTAAGCTCTTGGTTACTGAGCCTGACTTGAATATACACAGCACCAAGCGTTAGCACATTCACTGCTGTAACGTCTGTTGATGGTGAAGTCTACGGTGAAACGATGCATATGTCAATGATTATCGATATCTCCGTCGTAATAATCGTTTTCGTTGTTACATCTGCCTCTTGTTCAGTGGTAAAAATAGTTCATGACTTGGATGACAGAGGTTGGTGCCACCAAAACGGCTCGTCATATTGCACTACGTTGCTCACCGCGCGTTCGGAAACAGGGTGATACTAGACTATGTGTGATGCGTACAAGTGATAAGTGTGTTTTCACATACTTCACATGTGCTGTTACAAATGAATTCACCTGGTGTATGAAGAGAATACATCTTTGGAGCGTGCTGTTGACCAAGGCTAGTCCCGTATTTCAAGTAGCAAAAAATTATAAGACAGGTCATGTTTCTGATGGTCAGCAGTCGCAAAATCCCTTCGGAGGTAAATCCAATAATTTACTAGGACGTTGCCTTCGTCAACTGCTGTAAAAGTGCCGAAAGTTGAAAATGAGCGCTAGAAAATTCTAGGATCACTTCATGGTACCAACTTACTGACTTCGCTAACTAAGAAGAAATTGATCAGTGTGCGGATGTAACGCCGGTAATACTTCCATGTCTGGCCTGTCGATTTGGACGTGATCGCCAATGCTGTAGCTTCATCGCTGAGTCCAAATGGTGAGAGGCTTTGGTTTGAACGGAGCGCGCTTCGTTTTATCGCAGTTCAGAATTCCTGTCGCTTTGTGCATCTTCCGAACGCGCTCGATCTCCGCACTGATAGTGAGAATCGCTGTCCTAAAGCTGATTCACGCGAGTTTCAGTTGGATGTCTTACGCACTGAGTAAGCGAATTATCAATGAAAGACGGTTAGTTAGAGCGACGCATACATTCACGCATTAGAATAACGAACCATACCATTTGTTGCCGTGACTTGACAAGAAGGTGAAGTACTTTACTATGACTACGCAGTACTTCGCGCCTCATGTCATCGGGAGCTGACTTCTATCCTGTCTCGTGATAATAAAGGCCAACTGTCTTCCACTCTATTGAGATCCAGCAGAATATGCCGACACAAAGGCGCAAACTTATGAGGCGGGGGTGGAGAAGTTTCAGTCGAAGTGCTAACCACACTCATTACAAATGCTGCTAAGGTTTTCAGGCAAGAGCACTGGAATTTACCACTGAAATCTCACTCAACGAGACGCTACTATGAGCTGGCCCCGTGATTTTTTTCGTACCCATTTTTCACTTGTCTACGCTTTCACACAAGTTCGTCAAGTTAACATTCTTAATTTCTGATGGGATTTTCCACCGGCTAACTGAACCTCATTCAGTCCCATCCACTGGCAAGGGGGTGGTGATGAAAAGCATGGGTTGTCCCACACACATACTACAATTCAACGATTCATGATTTGGAGTGAATTCCGATTGCAACCTGATCGATTTTTGATTGTAGTCCAGAGTATTCTAACAGAACCCAATTTTGAATTGCACAGTGGAATTTGTACCCATGTTCAATATGAATGAAATGTAGCATTTTGAGATGTGATTCGGAGTTGAGTTTTCCGTCTATATCGTTCGGTCTACGAAAAAACAGTGAGTGCTACCTGTCGATCCCCACTGCTCCTTTCTCCACTTGTGCTATTGCTGACGTGGGCTAGCGGTTCTCAAACTTTTAAGCTCCCTTCATACAATTCCATCACTTCCCTCATTTCACATGGTTTGCGTGGACAGCTACATCCTTGCGAATAAACGTGCCACTGGTATGGATGCAAACACAAAACCATAAAGTTGCTCTTAAATTGACGTAAGCTTGTCATTAAAAGGTCAAGCAGTGGGCTGTGTTTCTAGATACACCAAAGCCTTGCCCGCCCAAAATTCTGTACAGTTCCATGGCGGTTCGATATTGCGACAGTCAACTGATACGTCTATTCACTACCTTGTGGTAGCTGAATAACTAAGTTACGGACAGGCTGCTTTATTTACAGACGGCATATTCAACCAAGAAGCACTTGAACGACGTTTAACTATCAATCAGAATTCGAGTTGAACTTACGACTGCTAATTTTCTGGTTCTTCCAATGATAAGACTGGGAACAAACCAATAGCTGACATTTTGACCTTAGTCATGCCTCGATAATTTTGACACCAGTTCGGTCGATCATACACCATTGCCTGATATGGAGTGTTTTGCGTTCTTATCCATTAAACCTAAAAAACAATTTAAATGTGAAAATTTTGAGCACCCACCTCTGACTCTTCGCTGTTGCTGTTGATTTCGTCCAATCCGTCAGGCTAAGAACATCACAATAGGTAACTATGTGTAGGCAGTTTTTCGAGTGACTGGCCGCCTGGGATATCATTGCACACATTGCTCTCACCTACCAAAGGTTTGTTCCCGATTTCCCTAAACTCGGCTGGACCTACCTGTTGTGTTGGTGTACTGGGTCGTGTTGCTGTAGCATAGAATCGTAAACATACATAACTTGTCTGCCAGATGGAAATCGACCGTGTACTATCTCGCCAGGACGCAACTAGCCTACCGGATATTGTTACGTGCAAATGGTACGCCGCTTAGGCGGCTTACTTCGCACATCAATTTATCTTCCAGCTGAGACGCCCGTTTGTGCTAGTGTATTAGTAGGTGGAGAAGACCTGGGCAGAGGGGCGAGATAAAACGTTCCTTCTGAATCGGGACTCCCAAAAAGCAGCAATGGTTAATAGCTACCTACCGACCACGCACTTAATGTTTTCCTATCTCCACTATGAAGCCACTAGCTTTAAGTTCAGCGTCAGTCATCATTATTTTCGTGTCCAAAAAGCGTCTGGAAGTTATTACCTGAATTTTGTTTCCATTGACAGGCCATCATGAATTGCCGCAGACGCAGCACAGTCGGTTGGAGCATCGGAAACATTTGTCTCGATTTGACTGGCGGGATCCTGAGTCTGCTACAAATGTTTATTGTGGCTTATAACTTTGGTAAGTAATTTGCCTCCCACTTCAGTATTTCATTACGGCACCCTTTTTCAAGGCAATTCAACGGATTCTTCGTAAAGATACCATATCATTCCTGTTCGCACCTTTAATCATGCGGCATCCATGAGTTCACCACGAGTAGCACATTTGTAAATTTTGTTATGGTAAATTCTGTTTATCCTCGAGTGGAGCAAATTTGGAAATTACACTGTTCCAAATTTGCCGCGTCCATCTACCAAGTATGCCAAGTAATGCTCAGCTGTGACACCCTTTCGGCGCATAACTGCCGTATAACAGGCGATCGCCCAGTCGTGTTATTCTTCCTTCTGTTATGCGTTCAGTCGCCGCTTTTTCGAAGTTGTGATAGATGAAGGGTGCTGCAGGTACTCTATGGTATGGCTAAGGATCGACACGGATCGCAGGATAGCTATCTACGAGGGTCTGCTAATAATGCTACGCACCAAATTCTTACTCTTTCATTGTTTCCGTTTTATCTTCCAGACGACTGGAAAAGCGGGTTCGGTTCCCCGACGAAATTGGGTCTCGGACTGTTCTCCATTATGTTTGACGTGTTTTTCATGGTGCAGCACTGGTGCTTGTTTCGACATGCTGAGGAACCCCTGCAAGCACTATTGGTGACTGATGACCATTCACCTGAGTTGGTTGCCTAGGGAATGATGGGCGTCGACGTTGCCCTAATCCAGCGCTCTCATTTATTTTATTAGTTTATTTTATCTCATCCGCTGCGTCCCATTGCCAGAATTCTTTTTTTACTTTTCTCAACTGATCTATTATCTTTCATTTTGGGTATTTGGTCACTGTTTAAACCCAACAATTCATCTTGTGTTTCTTTGTAAGTGAATACAGCTCGATTTCTGAAAGCCAGGCGTATAAGTTGCATCGTTTGGTGGGAAGCATTGAATTGGAAGGACTGTCATTGTTGCCCTCTCTGGACCTTGTCACTGGTCTGATTATATACTGACAAATACTTGAAGTGTCTACTACAGTTACCCGCTTACAATGTACAGTCTTCGGACATTGGAAGCCGTTCGCTTAAAAAGGGTGTCAGCTTTTGGTTGGGGCATTTTTAGGTTTGAGAAGAGGTGCACAGTTTGTTCGCTTGATGTAACAAATTATGTATCACAATTCCTACGCGGTTACATCTGCAATTCGTCGATCATGGAAGCAAATCTCAGTCTGACTGTGTTTCGAGCGTAGAGCAACATGGGGCGGAACTGTGACCTTCATTGCTCAGAATCTAAGGCTTAAAGTTCTCCCAATCCTAAGTGCAAATCAGTCTTAGCCTTTGGCGGGGTTCTAAATAGAGCTTGGTACTTTGATCTCAAGCTCTTTTGTTTTGACCGTAGAGAAACGAACGGTGATTGCCTTAATTGTGGCTTTGGCTCATATGGGATGTGGACACATGGTTATTGTCATCAGCGAAGAGATTCTGAAGCTTCAATTCTGGGTTGTCTCTTGTCGGGTAGAAAGACGAGAAGCACTATCCAGCTGTCTCCTGAGAATAAGGATGCTTCAGCAACACATTTTACGAATAACAAGAGGAATTAGTAACTACAGTTTTCTGGAAAGAAACTGAATGTCCTACCTCTCGGGTGTTGTTGGATACTAAATGGCGCTGTTCACTTCATCACTGTCAGCTTGTCGCGAACTTGTCGTGCAGTGGTTATATCTGCCGAAGTTTTGTTCGCCGATGGTTTGGGTAGGTGGGATACAAAGGTATCAGTGGACCTTTTATTGGGGAGATCGGGAGGGGAGCTATGCACTGAAGGCAACAGCTTGAGTGTATGAGCGCCATTTGGGGCGCAACAGGCTCATGTCTGACAATGTCTCTGACCATTGATGTGTTCCGTTTCGGGCTCCCCATCCAGAGAGATGGCAGCTCAGGTTCACTTACGTAAACGCTATACGGAACAACCTGCAATTCAGCTAGATAGGCTCTCGTCTATTGGTCTTGAGTGGTTCCTCTTTCGACTATTTCTGAGGTCTGTGCGACCAGATGATTTTGCTTTTCAATTTCGAGCATACTACACATACTTTGCGATGTGCCGTGATCCTTCCGCGTCAGAAATGCTTTAGTGGTCTTGAGTCTGTGGAGTCCTCATTGTCGGACTTAAGTCACGGATACAGTCATCAGAATGAGTAGGCGTCGAACTAGCGATTATTCAGCTTATTTCGTTGCACTACCACTGACTCCGAAGAACATGGCCGCAGCGCACCCTTTTTGATGACCTTTAGCGGTTTACAGTAGTGAAGCATGGAAACATGTGAAGGTGGTGTTGCGTAGAGTGCTCTACCTCCATCATCAATGTCGCAAAAATCCATGCCGTTAGTGGAGAGCACAGTGTAGAGTCATTGAATGATTTTCTGTCTGAATAATGGATGGCTGATGTTGCAATTGAGTGCCACTAACGAAGATCCTGGGCTGGATGAGGTTCTTTACTACCTTCTGCATGTTGAGGTGGCCTGATGCTGGAGAGTGGGGCATCAGGACTTCGTGGCAAAAAAATCTGATTATGCCATGTAGTCACGGTTGATCTTTTAGTTTTCTGTAGCTTGGAAAATAACGGAATATCCATTCACTTCTCTAAGAGCTCCCTGATACTCAAACGGATTTGTGATGAGCATTAAATGCGAAATTGTTCAGGCGATCCTGTGCAATCATTTCTGTAATGTTGAGAATTGTTGTGATTGCCTCATATGGACCTAACAATTTACTCAGACCTCCCAGTGCGAATTCCAAAAACAACTAGGGCTCCTTTATGTTCATGAGAATCACTTTCATGACAGCATTCATGTAGAAGGCTTCACGTTTTCTGCTGCTATCGTTGTCACTTTTCGTAGGAAGTTACAAGTTCGAACACATACTCACATGACTCGTTTGAACAATCGTCCTCCTGGCGCAGTCATTTTGGTGAGTCCACACCTAAGGGAGGGGGGAAGCATTGGACTCTAGTTTTGCTCCTATTAGAGCTCATCAGCAGTGCATATCCAATGGTCATGCTGGGGTTTGAACTCTGCGCATCTGACATGCGAGGCGAGTGTGTTGCCCATAGTCCACCAGCGCACACTGGACTCATCCGAATTTTTACGTCTGAACAGGTGAACTTGTTGACGCTTGAGTGATGCGAGCGGAAGGCCCGACGCCTCGAACGATGACCTAGTAGCATACCTTGGTTACTGATCGATTGGCCCGCTAGTCAGGACTTCCCAATCAGGTAGCGCCACATACGCTTGAAACCTCCCGGACACAAGTTAGCCGGCTAATGTAAGTAGCCAGGTAAACTGCAGAGAATAGTTAAAGTGGCGTCGCGTGGTGCTTCCGAGGATAGAGTCATCTGTGCAAGCCAATATTGACACCCATGCTTCCACTATCAACTAATTCAACGTAATGCATTCGAGTCATTTGGCACTAATTCAGGCATCAGACCTTACTAAATCAAGTTTTGCTTGGTCCAGCATGCCCCCACTAGTTGTGTATACAAACCCTAATGGTACTGCATTTCTTCATCTATACCAACTATCTCGCCTCACTTGTTCATTCTCATGGGCTCGAGATAGCTCAGTGGTTAAGGCACCAGCTTACGGGCCGAAGTTCCGTAGTTCGAATCCAACCTCAGCATCTCCAGTGCTCCTGCCTAGGCTTGGGCAACCTGGCAGTATCCCAGCCCTCGTTCCTCCTTCTGTTGGCATGACAGCTAGGCACCGAAAGGGTGCTACAGCTGAACGACTTTATTTTATTTTGATTTGGTCAGACTCGACTGGTACATAGTTATGTGACAACTGGCCCATCAGTTCGAGCTCTTTCAACCAGAGAATTGTGCCTTGATTTGCATAGCTGCACAAAGAGGTGATAAGCTCGAGGAATATTTCCCCTTCCTGTTCATCCTTCAAATCGCCAACCATTGCTACATCTGAAGACTTTTCAGAAATTTTCCGGTGGTTGCGAAAAGCTTTGAATTTTATGTGCACTAGTCTTTGTATTACATCGGCTCCCATGATTATAAGAAAATTGTACTTACGATACACTGCACGTGGAGACAACTATACTATTTCAGTGCAACAGGGTTTAGTAACAAGCAAATCCACTTCGCTGCAGGCTTATTTATGTCATCGCCGGGATTTTCTGAAAAAAGCTTCAATTATCCGTACCCAGTCATCGGCAGATAGGTAGTATTTGGTGCACTGCATCCTTTTGAAACCACATATGATGGAAACTTTTGTTGCCATCTCTAGACTACCGCATCCAATCTGACTCGGTCGTTTGGTTCCATAACCCTCGGCGTGGGGTGGTCCGGTCACTTTGTTGTCCCAGTTAATGCTTAAAGTAGTTCGGCTACTTGGATATTTAGGTTCAGTTGTGCATGAGGTGCTCAAATGAATAGTCAAAAGAAAGTTGTGCATCACCTCATTCCGCACTGCGTGTGTGGAAATACCCGGGCCAGCTGCTACAGTAACACTGTTTCTAGCATTCAGGATGTTCGTATATGAGGGTGGAGAAGAGGACCGACGGCCGCTAACTCTGAACTAATTAAAGAAGCAAATAAATAATGAAAGAGGAGTTTGTAAGCGTCAACTTCGACAACACATGTGGTTGGTCTACGTATGAGTATATAATAGGCTAAGCAAGGGGCCCAGATAATCCAGTGGTTGAAACCGCAAACTTCCGTTTCGCTGACGCGGCTTCAAATCCCAGTGCTAGTGCCTTCGAATAGACTGCCGGCCCCCGTTCATGAAAATTTTGTACGCGTATTTTTTCGTCTGAACCTGGATCGCTTTTTTGTGCGGTTAAGGATCTCAAGATTTTTCCTATTTGTTATTCACACCGAATTTTTCATTAAGTTGTTCATTTTATCCAAAAACGATGGGGTTCTGCCAGGACATCAGTAATTACAGGTTAGGGGGTGAAAGCGTCACTAGTTCGGTAATCACAAGGTGCATGGCCTTCGTGAAGTTGATGCACTTGGGCTCTGTAGTGTCCCCGAAAGAACGAAGGTGGAAAGTCGCGCTTACGCGTCATCCGCTTCCTGTTGAGATCGTCACAATGAACATCGAGGTAAACTAGAATGCCATCATCAACGGACATCAAGTGCAGGCAATTTTTGACGGATTAGCTCACTAACAAATGATGAAATTTTGGGATTGTTCACACATTGTAAATCGCAACTGTACGCTTTGTCATGTGAATCATCTGTTGAAGACATTGCGTTCAAACGCATGTCTAAAGGACAATCACCACATCCTTATGGCATTCGGTATAAATGCAAGCTAACGAACTTTGAATCTGGTGCAAATGGCAACGGACACCACAGGTCAAACAGAATCCGGCAACAGACTTAACCGTTACAGCTGAATTCAGTGTAAGGGAGCGGTGTTCAGACAATCGATCTATGGTATTAGCCGACATCTTTTGATTCACAAGTATGTGCTTATGTGAAAACATCCTTTACACTAGGTGATCCGTCGCCATAAAACACGCTGCTCAGGAACGCAGCATACTAAATGAAATGTTATTAAAGCCAGTTCCTTTGTTCTTAAATACATAGGTTTTTTATTTAACGTGACATCGTCAAATTTAGAAAAGGTATTACTCAAAGCACGAATACCTCTATTGCTCTCTTGGTGCGAATAAACTTGAGCTATAATGCAAATGCCATTCTGGAGGTGGGTGCTTTAATAAAGCCATGTCGAGTTGAAGGTAACATGCGTAGGACACCAAACCTACAGACGCATGGTATGCGACAAGCGACAGCTATGCAAATATCAAATGGCAGGATAGAGATGCTCGTATGGTAGGTATGCCTCAAAGCATTCGGGTAGATGAATGATACGCAGTTCATTGTTGCCGAACTTTGAATGTGGACAGATACCAATTTAAGCAGAGATGAGATTAGGTGAGCGAAAGATTGCCGGGAAAATGAGCTGAGAAATGGATGTTGTGCTTAGCAGATCCCTCCGGGCAAAGAACGAGACACAGTAGTAATACCATGGTGTCTGATAAGCGAAAACGCCTACCTACTGCATCGTTGACTGGAAACTGAATCCAAGGTTTAACAGACAGTAAACCTCTAAGTTGGCGTAAGGAGATTAGAAAAGTTGAGTCACTTGGTTTAACTTTGGAGTCTCGGGGGACTAACGGTGTGCCAGAGTTCACTTCCAAGATGATGGGTGTGTTGAACAGACTTGGAACAGGCTGTCACCGAGCACCATAAATGAGGAAATTTGATTTCCTTACTCGCTGAGTGTTCTAGGTCCACAGGAGGCCTCCAATAACAGGGCACATGATGGCTTGGGTGACAACTTTTGCTGGCAGAAAGTCAGGTAGCGGCGTTAAAGGGTGAACGAGCGGCAGCACTGTATGTCCAAACGCCCAGGGACACTCTGCTACTCAGTATTTCCAGTAGCCGAAGAGGGTTTGATATTCCACTGAACCAACCTGATAAATCCGCGAGTGTTCCGTTTCTTAACAGGCCAGTTCACAAGCTGCATTTTCACCTGAATTAAAGCATTCAGTGTTCCATAAAGAGAGGAATCTCTTTTGAAGACCGCACACCGAAAATCCTATCTAATTTTTGTACATTCATTTAAACTAAGTGGCGATGTCGAGTTTCTTAACTTGAAATCCACTTCCGCTGTCGGCCAGTGATCACCTATTAGCATTTCCCAACTGAAGCGTCCATTTCATATCCCAGCTCAACTACACTGTACTCATTCGGAAAGCTGAAAGCGCAACCAGGTATCTTGTAAAATGAATAATCTCCAGTTCAACTTTTGTGATACTGGATTTTCCGGAATTCGGAAAGTTACAACCCAAGATTTACAGTGGTTACGACGAAGTTGTGGAGATTTATGGATATTCCCGTGTTCCACCTCTGTTTGCGTTGTCATTTCACTTAAATACAATTGAAAGTATTAACTCGGGGGTTGGTGGTTCGCACAACAGTTAGCCTGCTGGACACTTATCCGGGAGACGACTATCCTAATGCAATGCCTTGACAGTCTGGTGCTTTTCAGGCCTGTAGAAGACCATATCACAAATTCGTTTACAAACGGAATCTCCACATAAGTGCGAGAATCGTTGATCCATTAAATTCTCTACAAAGCTAAAAAAATTTTCCGCACCGGTACGTTGGACAAAGTCTGGGTTCCCTCCATTACTCGTGTACACTTTACTGAAGTTAATCACCTCTAGATGCTATTCTTTGTCAAATGTGAAATGGAAAGTTCACTAGTGAAAAAAATGCAAACACCGGTGTATACCTTCATACAGAGAGCTGAATGCAATATCCGGGCTTATTTTATTCGGTGGCTTCAGCAGAATCCTTTCAATGAAACCAACACGACTACCGCTTGGCCGTATTTAACGCAATGAATATCATTTGGTTAACTTCAGCAACAGAAATAGTCAGGTTATTGGGGTAGGAGCTTGTACAGCTGCACGAAGAATCAGTAACTTCTGCCCTCTAAACTTGGGTAGCTACATTTTGTTTTGCAGCTTATCGATCTGTTACTTCCTAAGAAGTGATTCTGAAAGCAGAGTGCTGGGAGTTTACATCACACAAATGCCCGCAGAAGTCCGAGTGGGACGTTATAAAGATTTAAGTCTGATCTCTCCTAAGAAAAAACAAAGTACAGTCGTTCATCTGTATCACCCAGTACGTGGCTTCTATGCCAACCGAAGGAGGCACGAAGTCTGTCAGGTTGCTCAAGCCTAGAAGGGAGCAGTGGAGATGCCGCAGTCGGGTTCAATCCATGGACATTCCGGTCAGTAAGTCCGCGTCTTAAGTACTGAGCGATCCGTCCTGGTGATCGTAAGCTGAATGAAAATGGTTGTTCGGTGTGGCCCAAAAGGGACACCATTCGCCAACGAATACACATTGCCAGATACAACAATGGTATGCATGTGCTGGTAGTTGATAATTTCGTGCAAGGATCGTGACCAACAACCGCCGAGTTGCTTTAGGAATCCTTTCACTGGAGGCCTGCTGCAACCCTATAAAATCCCATAAAGGAAGTCATACATTCGAATTAATTATTCTGACGTGGTCGGAACAACCCAAACCCAAACAGGTTCAGTGACCGGTGAGGCTTGGATGGGAAAGCCTGTGAGTTGGCCTTTTACTGTTTTGTCTGCACCGGTAAATCGTGGATGAATTTATCAAAGCGGAATGTGAAGTAAATGTCTTTGTTACGACAGTCTGCAGTGACGTTCCGGTTTCTTTAGTGCACCGGGTGTCAGAAAAAGACTAGCCCACCACCTCTAAAGTCTAGATGAGCATGATATGCGGCTCAGTTTTTACACCGGCGCATTATTTGTCACCACACCTGAGTCGTTCTCCGAATTTGCAACCAGATGCTTCGAGGTCAATCTCTAATATGGATGTACTGCTGGGAGTTAGTCTCGTTTTGAGGCTAAAAATTTTCCCGTGGTTAATGACGTGCACTTCAGACAAGCAAGGTTTATTAATTCAAAAACCTCAATAGTTTGTGAAGAATAGAGTAATTACTCGAAATAAACAAATAGCACATGTTTCCTGTGAAATCTATCCTACAGTATCTGACCTTGGTCTATTCAAGAAATAAATACTGTCCCAAGCGAATGATATTAACTGAGGTTGACCAAATATTTCTCACTGAATCGCACGAAATACGTTGTGAGATAATATGCTTGTCATATTCATACTTATTTATGGAGACAACAACTTCCCCTACTATCTGAAGGCTTGTCTTGCTTTAATTCGTGCGCTTCCCACCACTACAATCTTTAGCGAAAACGAATACCGTAAACCTGCATGTTATACACATTTGATCTGGAATCTGAGGAACTGCGTCTGAAAAGTAAACAGTAATCAACTATCTAACCAGTAAAACGGCATTCATAACTGCTCCTTTGTTTGGTCCGGTTTTCGATTAATTTACAATGTTTAGGACTCACATCTGATTAACAATCAGGTGGGTCGAGTATACCTAACTAGTTAGGCTTTTTCGTTTGCCTCGATTAATTTTATTTTCTGGTAAAAAAGGTTTGTTGTTCCATTGTAAGTTGTGAGATTATCACAATCCTCAAATGTGCACATCAGACTTAGGCTAGCGCAAACTAACCGGCTTCTTGAGCCTGGATTGCAGTAAGTTACACTAGCAGGGTAGCGAAATCTGTAAACATTTTACCTGATACTATCATACTCATTTCTGAATGATCCGTATTACTAATGAGAAAATTTACAGTGAGGCGCGAAGGTCAGGGCGGCTTTCGCCAATGTGAGACAGTCTGTCTGATTTTGGAAGATAGCTGACATCAAAACAGAAGTCACAAATGGTGAGAAGATCCAATCCATCCTGAGATTTCGGCATGACTGGTCAAGAGCATATGTATATATATGGACAGACAACCCGGGTGTCGTGTCAGTAGATTGCAACTGCTTCAGCTGCCCGTAGAAGCCCCCTTTAAGCGAACCATTCTCCTATATCTCTGGGTGGTTTGCTGGTGCTCGACTTCACTAGACAGCCGGAGTGGTTGGAATCCGACCGCATAGCTTCCTCCTTCTGTGCTTTTACCTTGCCTTCATCGCGTCGCCATCTGCTAAGCCTTCAAAACCCCTGTTCCCATAACGTTATTCCACCAAACCCAGTGCACCCGTGATTGCTTACACAGACCGTGCAGTAAGACAGTTCGAAGTAAACTATAAAAATCAAGTGGCGTGAATTGATGTGAAACAAAGCATTGCCTACTTATGTTAGACGAAATTACGTGTGATAAGTACTGCATCATACCATTTTACATGTGGATTCTAATTATTCATTCTCACATCTTTTATTATTCCCACGGTGTATCTCCTCTTATGCAACTTAAAGAAGCGTCTTTGACATTTTCGGTGTGAGTAATTTGGAGCTGTAGTCTATGCCTTTTTGCCTGAGCAGAATTTTGCTGAACAATATCATGGTAAACATGATAGGTGCAGAATACTATGCATACGAGCACGACCGTACACCTTAGACGTTCCTTTCCTAAAGCCAAAGTGTCATATTGCCATGAAGATTCGGTACGATACCGTTCTGAATAAGTCACGGAAGACTAATGAATATATGCCTGCAATGTGATCCACTTTCTAATAGATTTCAGAAGGGATAATATAGATACACACCTCTAGCTATCGCCAGTCCTACTCACTTATTACAGGCAGCGGGACCACAGAATCCTACGACATGAATTTGGTTATGTCCACTGTGCCAGAATGGGTGACGTGACTGGTGGATTTCAAACAACGTCATAAGATTTGATGACCGAGTTCACTGTTGGGTCTTCCGAGGAAGCTGAACATGTTGATGATTGTTGCCATAGTGCACACCGATGGCCTGCTTCATTAGGTCTAATTTAATAGTTGAATGAACACTCCCTTCATCGACAGCGTGGTGGCAGAGTTCGAAGAGACACTGTTTGTGTCCTTTGTCACACGCCTTTCGTCTCGGCAGCGCTTTTGAGGTTGCACAACCAGTTGTAAGATTGGCATAAAAACCACGGAAGTAAACGATTTCGCTGAAAGACTAAACGTTATGAGTAGTTTCCTTCGAGAAAGTTATGCAGGTATTTTTAGATTCTGACATTTAGCAAAGTCTGCAAACTCTCATACATATGATGCACATCGATTGACCCGTGCCGTCCTTCTCATAATAATACTAGAGATGGACAGGACAAAGCATGATCCTGACGAAAAGTGTCTTGTCTTCGAGATACACAGGTTGCCGACATGGAATAAAGGGACATGCAGAAGCTACAAGCGTCGGATATATTTTACCAAATAATCGAAAATGACTTCTAAAAGGACCCTCAAATAAAATGGGTGTATAACCCAACCTAACACAGGAAAAGCTTATGAAATATGCCATCCACTTTGAAGGTGTTAGAAGACTACTTTGGGGAACAACGGAACCCTTGCGTTGGTAAAAACCTCGCAAATCCAGAATGAGTTGACATTTCTGAAACGAAAGTCTGCTTCTTTCGGCATTTACAAGGCTGAACGAAATGCACTTTATAAACCATATAGAGTATTACCCGTTACTTTCAGAAATTGTTGTAACTCTAGTGGAAGGAAAGAAGACGAATGTTTCGAAGTTTTCAAGAAACACTTGACCATTTTTAAGAAGACTCGGCTTGTTTGTACTGCTTTCCCACTGGCCGAAAGCGTTGCGTAGAATTCACAAAATTTCCCCTTATAAAATTGCTACGCAGTCTAGAACAATTCGTCGCACAGGACAACTACTGCCTAGCCTCCTGTCAAGGTCTGTGGATAAAGAATTTTCATCACACCACTCTATATCTCTCTAATCTCATTTCATGTGTGTAAACAGATCAATATGTTCACCATCAAACCATCACCCCAAGCCATATTTCGGAGATCGCCACCGAAAATGTCTCCTTTCAAAAGCTGCGAAAAGGTCTCTTCCAAAGATTTGTCCGATATAGCAAGCATGGAAAGTTATTCACTTGGCCTTCAGGATAGCATTCATAGTTGCTGCCCACACAGCTAGAAGCCTAGAATCCTTCTCAGACTGAATTTTCTATGCATGTTTTTTCTCACAGTTTTTCCTCCCCTATCTCATGCTATTGCTTGCAACATACTCGCATCCGTAAGCTCTGTCCTCCGAAGTTTCGGTTGTCCTGTGTACGGTTAAACATCTCATTTCCACACCAGGTGCGCACTGATTGAACTCGGTTGTTGTTCTCGTTGCCCACGCTTTTGCACGTCACAGTTTGAAGCACATTAGATAGATAAGTGTAATGCAGGTGTACAGGTGCATACAACAGACATGTGATTAGCGCGACCGGTAGCCTGATCAACAACAGAATTAGACGAACAATCGAAGGGCGACTTATTCCACGACATCGTCATGTGAGTATGTATTGTACGAAGTCCCGCAAACACCAACAACTGAAACAAAATGTGTCCAGCGGGTTTCAACCGTCTGTAGAGATACCTGACTGGGAAGTCCTGACTGGTGGGCCAATCGATCGACACAACCAAGTTATGGTACTGGGTCGTCGTTCGAGGCGTCGGGCGTTCCGTTCACATCTCTCAAGCGCCAACAAGTTCACCTGTTCAGACGTAAAAATTCAGATAAATCCTGCGTGCACTGGTGAACTAGTGACAACACGCTTGCCTCACATGCCATATTTGCGAGTTCAAACCCCGGCACGGCCATTGGATATGCACTACTGATGAGCTCTAATAGGAGCAAAACTCGAGTCCAGTGCTTCCCCCCCTTTGGTGTGGACTCACCAAAATGATTGCGCCAGGAGGACGATTGTTCAAACGAAAGTTATGTGGGTATGTATTCTACAAAACCCCACAACCACCAACAACTGAAATAGTTAGATAAAGGCGGCGCGCAGTCGGTCTGATTCAGAAAGATGAAAAATGACACTAGGATAAGAAAAATCGACATCAATACAGACAATACGGGTTTCGACATGTTTGCAAGTAAAATGGTACTTTTGTTGCTTAGATGTATCAAACTGATGAGTCCGCTTCTAACCAGTGTATAGACCACCTCTGGATTACGGTTCTGCAAAGAAGACCAGTAGACTCAGCCACAGTCGACTGATTTCAACAGCTCCAAAAGTTAATAGAAAATAAACAAAGCGGTTTCACTATAAGCTGCAACTCTTATTTCCATGACCACAATCCGATCCTCGAATTGCTAACTTTGAGGTCTTGTTGCAGAAATGATAATTCCGGTTAGTAGAGCTGCGCTAACGCAAGACCAATGCTCAAATATCTGTGCTGCCACGGGTTTGCATTGCTGGTGACCTATGATAATCGCAAAACCCGAGCCCAGTCTTTTTCATTTTGATGTGGACAAAGCGGGAGTTCCACCTCGGCACAACAGGATGGCCATTCCAAGAGAAGTAATGACGTAGTTCCGTTACATTACAGTAGGAAGCCGACTGAGCACCTGGTTCCAAACTGAGTTTTTATTAAATGCCGACAAAACTACACCAAGAACATGATATCGAAAGTTGGGATTTGTAAGGTTGAGGCGATACAACAAGATTCAGTGAGACTATCGATAATTTCAGAGCCTGTCGTACGCTGATGGAGGTCACCGCGTGTAGGACTGGTTAAACGAAACGGTCAGCGTTGATAGATAACTGGGACATATCACAGTAATCCGATGGATGCATACAAAATTAAAGAAAGAAAAATAATGGATGGTCAATGTGAAGTAGGATTAAAAGCGCTAATACACAACTGCTGCCATATTTCAGCGTCGTTAAACTGACACGATGATAGTTGTTCAAATAAGTTGGAAAGATTTAATCTGCTGAGGGAAAATCCAATACAAGGATGTAGCAGCTGATTAAAGTTCAGGAATGCTTTAGGGTATTTTAGTCGACGAAGTGCTTCCTTTTTTGCTCGATGGTACTCTTCCTTTCTCTATAAATAACGGAAAAGAAAGGAAGGATATGAACGGTAGTATAGCTAAATCTCAAAATGAGTAATCAAAAAATAACTTCGTCCCTGCTGAGTGATTTCACTTGGACTTGGAGGGATTAGTCATTGAACGTTTTCGATAGTCATCACACAATACTGATCTAAGAGTCACCGACTGGATGACACCTACACCCAACTGCTGTGTCCCAACAACATTGAAGAGCTCCCTGTGGCTGCGTTTCCAGGAGTCCGATCAAAATCTTCTCATTAATATTCGTTTGAATTCTCAAGTTTGTGGTTACCAGGTCTTCCGTAAAGATGGGTGACTGATTAGGATAATAGTAACCTAATGAATTGTCAAGTCCTCTGGATAGTTCATGAGCAGGTGAGAGTGAGTCCTGACCTCTTAGAAGTTTGAAATCATTTAGTAAAACGTACTGAATAACTGCACCGCGCAACAGGCTACGGGAAACTCGAATCGCAACATTTGCAAATGAATATTCCGTACAGTATTTGCACCACCTTCCAATGACCTGTGCATAATTTGCAAATGGAACACGTCCTGATCTCAAGAGTAAATATTGCCCAGGTGAAAGAATCACTCGGAGAATTTCAAAGTAGACCAAACAATAACTCATAGCTTCAGTGAGGCAGAGAACAAGATTATTCTAAAAAGGTTGTGTGGAAAATGTTGAACACGTATTGATGAGTAGACTAAGATACCATCCCACATACCATGAATTGTTCGACCTATGACAAGTTTCTGATCACAAAGGCCAGCACACTGATTTACGAGGCCGTCTCCTTACAAAGGTTTTGCTTTCTAAATCCCTCCTGGATTGATGAGAAGGAAGACCGATTAGTGGCTGAATCAGAATTAGGACAAGTTAAGCTCAAATGGACAGATAGTCTCATGAGCACAATTTACTCAGCTTTCCTGCCGTCAAGTTGGTTTTCTCTGTGAAACTGATGCTGACTGCGTCAGGTGGTCTAGTGGGGAAAACGTATCCCTTGTTAAACACTTAGCTGTCCACTGCGCAACATTATATCAGAAGCTTCACGATTTGCGTCCGATCGTGTTTATTTTATTTCATATTCACATGAAAAGAAATACTGAGTTGTCCTATAATTCATTCCTATGGCGCACAAATCCCGCAACCTCGAATAAGCAGCAAAGAACGTAAACAGTTGAGGGCTGCATTAAAGTATTGCACATATACGCAGCAATATGGATCAGTGACATGACTTGTAGGCCGGCGGCAAACCAAAGCGCGCGGAGTTGAACTCCTGTGTAATGGACACGAAGAGCTGAGAGAAAAGAAAACAACGCTACATTGGTTTTGAGAATAGATTGCTTAACACTAGATAGTGACTGTAAATAGGCCGAAACATGGCATGGAAATCGCTGAAAGTTAGGACTGAGGTTACCTGTTCAAGTGGATTTGAGGGCCTCACGTAAGTGAACCGCAGTTGTCATTTGGCTGAATTGACACTGCGGTATCGTCGCCAAAGGCTGGTGTTGATTTCGAGAGAACAGAACAAGACAATCTAGAACCGTAAAATTGCCAACACAAAACAAAAAGATCACGTATGCTGAAGTCACTGGTGGAATACACTTTTGGTGTCGAGAAACATCGCTGCTCATCCATGATACAGTTGTATTTTCCCAGTTGACAAGGTTCCGACAGACGTGACAAGCTAGTTAGATCGGAACTTACAACACCATACTGAAAATTAGATGTTAATGGTCTTAAAATCAGATCCCAAGCAATAAGTGTTTACGCAGAACTAAAGAATAATAGGACTGCGGGGAAACTGTTAATTCCCTTGGACCTGCAGGAAGTGAACTGAACTAGTAACAAGCAAGAACATAAGGTTTTGGTCCCACAAATTTGACTAGTGGCCGTTGAAAGACGAAATGGACACCTGATTTCAGCGCATACCTTCAGGAAGAGACTATTTTTGGTTGGATCAAGGAGTGTAACATAAGAAGCAGGCAAACTGAAATAAAGATTATAGGCACATGAACAAATGCTCAACATCAACTAGAAATAGACGGAAACAACAGTATAGTGAAATACGAACCAGTGAATTTCTCAGCTTCTTAGTCGTTTGTTTGTAAACGGTTTCAATCTGTTTCCGTAAGCCTTGGTCTCCATGCTGCGCGAAACGCTTTTGATATTTCATTAGTACAGTCCAACACACAGATAATTGTTCAGAATATCGTTCTGGTGACTCGCAAATGTCGGCACAAAGAAGCTCGAACCGTGAGCATTTTGGCTTCAGAAAAGAAAAAGGTCAGAAAATTTTGAATCAAGGGGTGAATTCAAAGGTGATCCGGTTTCACATCCCACTGATTAGGATTTCCAGGATAGAAGGTTTGCACAAGAGATGACTGAAACTTTTTGGAAATGAACTTAGCTCATCATTAGTTATTTGGATCCACTTCTGGGCTCAACAGTAGTTTCTGTGTCACTGCAGTAATGCAGTATCAAAAGATTCTGATCGGACTGCCTTCAAAAACAAACCATGTTGCCAACGAACCGGTAGATGCATTTGTACTTGTCCTGCCACGCCTACAGGAGTATGTGGTTTGGATCCAGCTAATCAAATGGCGCCTGCTGGTGACTTAGGCGACTAAGGCGACATTTCACCGCAGTCAGCTGATATTGTTGGAGAGAAGAACACACACATACAGCCACAAACTGTGCAAGGTTATCAGAAGAATGACTGGGAGAGGTATACGAGGAACAGTGTTTCCGTAAATCAATAGGAATCACTCAATGGCTGTTTCAAAACGACTGGACAATGGGACTGGCCAGTTAATGAGAAAAACTGGATCAGTGCAGTCCGGGCTGAAATTATGGAGCGTCGTGCCCACACGGTAAAATAATAGTCCCTAAGCAACTGTAACGACAGTGACAGACAAAAGTGGAGGATGATGAGCTTCATGCAGCATGTCACATGTTTCATTCAGTCGACCGTTATCCTCGGGATTCATCTTATGGATTAACCTGAATGACTGTATAGTGAGGGAAGTGCCGGTGATCTTTTGAGGCTAGACGGACAGTGACTCCACTCAGGCCGACAAATTTACGTGAAAGGTAATCGTTTTAAAATCTTAACTCAATTCCTGGAGTATAATATGGAGAAAATGAGACTATTTCTATCAAGGTATATTCTGTCCAGTCTTGCTCGTGAGAATGATCAACTCACAAACCAAAGCATGCATCAGTTTAGTACATAACTACATATGTGCTCCCCTAGTGCACTCACTGTGAGGTAATACAAAAGGGTTTACATGTTCCTCTCTGCGAATCGCGGAGTTTGCGCCAGAGGAGAGCACCACATAAGGACTTTGTGCTTCTCAGCTGGTGATACATATGCGGTATCCCTGACTATGTGAACAATAAGGAAATCCATTCAGACAAGTGAGATATATGGTCGCACTTTGAGAAATGGATGCTTTGGCGCTTGCGCAGTCAAATGAACGGAGTACCCGGGAACCCCTGGTATGCCTGGTTACGGAATAAAGTAATGTACATGGTCTATACTGATTAACCATGTGAAATAGAACTATCGTACTATATGAGGCGCAGTTTGTGCAGCACATTCAGTTGAAGAATACCGTAAACGAGAGATTAATTGAGTCCCCCATGAAAACTAAATTGATATGCAAATGAGCGTATTTGTCGAAATCCGTCCAACTGGGTTCAAATAGAAAATGGTTGACATAAACTCGGGGACTGTGCCTACCTGATAGACCCCAAGAAGGGCGAAACAGGTAGCCGACTGTCAGAGAGCTTCCAGTAGACTTGTGAGTGATTTCATTTACGAGAAAACTATAGTACTAATTTGCAGTCTATATTAAAATGTATTGCGCAGCTGTGTCAAACCAATAAAAACCATATCGCTTACTTTGCATCCCTCAGGCCAAGAAATGAAGTCATTTGCCAGATACGATTGGAGTGAGAGGGCAGCTAAGTAGGACGTAGACAACTGTTCTCCCCAGGGAAGACTGAACAGTGGCTTAGAAGGGCTTTGCTCCAATAGACTCGATCGGCTCCGTGTAGACAGCAAGCTCAACAAAACCAGAAACATCTAGATGGATGGAAAATAATAATGGTAGACACAGAGTTAATCCAACAGTTTTAGTAACTTCGCTTGAAACTGAATGAATTATCTTACCTTTGTGATGATGATTTGATATTTGGCGACTTTTTTTTATAAACTTTCGAGCTTTTCCCTATTTTGTTCCAACTAACAAATCTGTTTATGGATTGGCGAGTAGAACGATCACTGGTCCTCTAGGACAACGCCGGCTGTAGAACATTTGTCGAGTACACGGCTCGGTGTGTCGTAGGGTGCGTACACTGTTTAATTACCAACTGGGAGCCTACGTGGTGAAACTTTCTCCCTGTAATGACGGGGTTATCTGGGACGGGCGAAGATTACGTGTTAGCTTCATTAGGGCAATTTTACATAGCCCTAGTGAATACTGGTGTAAATCAAAATGTCCTCATCAGCAGATATTAACAGCGGAGAATTTTTGGTGGCTCCGGCTGCTTCATAAGATTTGCTCACTTAGAGATGAGGGGTAAAGAGGTTTGGCTACACGTTACAGGTGACAGTTCTAAGCATTGTCTCTCAAACCCGTCGCTTACAGACGTCCATCCAAAAGATGATCGCACTCTGATTCAAATGCATCGTGTAAACCATGTGAACAACATCGCTCGTTACTTTTTTGTCCTGAGCGGACCGTCGGAGAATCGGCATAGGCTAGACAAAAAGACGGGTCAGTATTGAGTAGCGGTGCGTTACAAAGTCACTTTCGTGAATTTCACATAAGACTTGCTGCTTGGTGTACATTTGTTCTGACACCCATTTGACATTTTTGGTCGTCAGTCGATGTTGTTAAATCACCATTTTACTCTCGTAACATGACATCCATGAATGTTGGAGTATTGTGTCTTCACAAAACGTGAGCAATCCTGGTCAAAAGATCTACTTCGTTGTGATGAAGTATCACATGGCTACACTGAGCAATAATGATCGCCTTTGCAAGATAACGATGAAAAATCCTCGAGTACTTTCATAAGTGTGCAAAGGATGTGCGAAAAGTTGTTTGTTTACCACCATAATGGAACTGCCGCCATAAGCTTGAACAACGTCATCTCAATTGGCCACTAAATCCAGGCTTGTGTGGGTCTTAAAATTCAGCTACGCTTACCTCCACAGACCCATCTGTGCCGGTGATACCAATTAGTTTGCCCAAATGGACAGTTCATCGTTCTAAGGAGCAACTTTTACTCGTCGTCATAGTGTTAAATGAGTTAGTTACCGTGCTGACTGTACTGGCATTCAAAAATTCATACACATTTAGTTTCAGGTGGATAAACGGATGTCATTGTTTAGTAGTGTGTTCGCATAGATATGGTCCCTGTCCACATAGGACAACTGTCAGCGCAACTAACTTGCGCTTCATTTGTTTGATAGCAAGTTCACCTTATCGTGAATCGGATATCGTTTCCAGTGACGCAAGCTGTTAGTTGAAGAATAAATATTACTTATGTAGGAATATGTTCCTGTTAGATGAGAAACACCTTGATGATAGACCCACGCAGGGAAAAACATAAGAATCAAGCTACTCAGTGTTGAAGCTCAAGTAAAAGGACTCACAGAAAGCAGTTTGTCCTGGAATATGTAAAAAAAACTCCTTTTGGTGGCTAATAAGGCTAGATTTGTCACCAAAAATGCTGTTTGATGTTCATGTGTGCAAGATGACCTTGGAAACGAAATCCATCTCACCCGTAATTTGCTTAAGCGTTGTTCCATCACAAGTCGGTTAGTGCTCTTCTCTGGATAAATTATCAAACCACTTAGTTGTTGTATGCGCGTTAATCGCGTACCTTTGTGACCATGAGGGTCAGTTTTGCCTAGTCTACATAACCAAAAACGATACACGAGGAAATGGTAGCGTCTGTAATGATCATACGGTCAATGGATTTCTGAGTTGCGATCTAATGAGTTGGTTTGCTAAACTGAGGTGTACAGGTAAGCATAACAACTTGGAAAAACTTGATTTTCATTGAAAAATAGGGATTTAGGTTCAAAATGATCGCGAAGGTAAAACCACGATCCGAATCATGCATGGAGAAGAGTCGCAACCCGTAGTGTACAGATCCCACCGCATGCGTTTGGTAAAGTCACAGACTGAATTAATCGTTTGGATCTTTTCAGGCTTGTCAGCATGTTATCCGGTGAAAAACTGTCAAAAAGAAACCATTACCTCACACTGAGTGTATTAACTGAATCGTTGGCTGTCACAGAGCAACTTTGAGGGAAATTTCTTCCAGATATCACAAGAAAGAATAAGTCGTAAGAGCAGTTTGAAAAAAGGATCAGAAACACTATGAAACTGACAGGTGATTACCTGACTCCATGGTGAAATTAGCGGAACACTGTCTGGTAAATCGAGAGGCCGGACGTTCACAGTTTCGTCGATCTTTCTTACTTCGTCAGAGGCTTTAGGTTTGCGAAGCTGTTCAGCACTGCAACATTCCATGAATGGTAGGCCATATTCATCGTATGATTGCGCTACGAAGATTGTCGGATGGGCATGTCCGCTATACTCTTGGTTGGCACGGTTCTCCGAGTTTCTAAGCAGACAGAAGTCAAGAAGTGAAAAATTGTTTGAAAATTAAATATGCATAGGCATTGTGTGTTTGCTAATATCGTTTTTAACGTGCTTCATAAACGGTAGAAATCCACGTATGACCGGTTGTCTGCAATGGACAGTGGTTTATAGGCCCACAAGTGTAACACCCATGATCAAAAGTCCACTATCTTCCACTCCGACGGGGTGTTTCCTTTCTGACTGAACAAAAAAATTGGTTTTGACCCCGACGAAATGCACCAATCGCTTTTGCCTGTAACTTTATCCACGATTACTTGTACGTCCAATCCTTATCGGGCTGTTGTCAATCCTAGTCACCTGCGGAAGTAAATACCAGTCTAACTGCAGCGTTCGAGAACGGTTTAAAAGGAATATTCTCATTTAACCATCTGAAAATAAAGATCGAATAGATTCAGCATAATTGATTTCTGTGCAATAAGTTTTACAGTTTCGCATAACATTCCAACTTCTTCCAATTACTACTTTTAATGTGTGCGGACTGATGCTGAATTCGATTTGCGTCTTCACAAGTGGGAAACAACTCGAGCCGATGGTCTTACAGTTGTGTGACTGCTTTGCATCCTGCGTCACGCAGGCACACCTACTTCACCAGTCAGTGGTGAATCCCGTCTCTTTCTCATTGGTTAATTGCTGCTCCATGTCAACGGCTGTTTCAAGAGGTGCATCTTTGTCAAGGCGTTATTAGCCTTGACAAGCGTTTACATATGATCGGTGATCAGTTAGAATACACACTATCCATGAACCCATGGGGGGACTTATCAGACAGTTTCAAACAAACGCACATACTGGGCTCGAAGATACAGTACTTCCTTTCTAAGTAAAGGGCAAATTCGTTCGTACTGGAAGCCCGATTGTACTGCAGAGGGACGAGTAGCCTGATACTTTTGACTCCCGCGTTCACTTACGCAATCTTATTGGAGAGCAAGTCATTACAAGAAGGCAGTCGGATTTATTTTTATTGCCCAAGAATGAGAGCATAAAATGTTTCCAGTTCACTATTCAATTAGATTAACAAAGTAGTTATCTGGTTTAGCGAAATACACTCATTTGTAAACAAATTTGGTTTTGCGAGAGACTCACCTGGAACCCAGCTGAATCTCTCGTTTGTGATGTTTCCACAAACGAGAGATTCAGCTGGGTTCCAGGTGAGTCTCTCGCAAAACCAAATTTGTTTGCAAATGAGTGTAGTTCGCTAATTTCGTGCAATTTGGTTTCAAGTAGAACATAAGGTTGACGGAAACTCGGGGACTGCGCCTACCTGATGAGCCCCAAGAAGGGCGAAACCGGTCGTGGGCTGTCGAAGAATTTTCAGCAACCTTATGAGTAGTGCATTGCGAACTTTCTATTTACTTTACAAGTGAGTTCCACTAGCATGTAATCAATCGGGTACTTGTGCCCACACCCATGCAGAGGTCTGTTATAAATCCAGTAACGATGGCGAGTCGGAACCCACTGAGTTTTTTATAGGTATTTGGGACTGCCGTCATGGACGCGTTACCAAACGGTCTCGAAATACGCACAAGTGCCCCATTTGAACCGCAGCAATAAAACCAAGAGATTCGGTGTTCACAATGGTCCTATTGTAGGATTAAGTATATAGAGGAGGGACTGATTTCTCAACGTTACAGTATTTTTATCGGAGGAGCGAATTTATGCAGAACTGCCACCGTTGGCGGGGTCGTCACAAGCAGCTTGCCCTAGGAAGCACGGTACTATTGTAAATCGTGCTTTAAAAGCGAAACTGCTAGATAACTGTGGGTTAGATGAAGACCTGAGGAGTTTGCTTGTCGTCGCTGGCTTGGAAAATCGCCCGAGCTGATGGTAAAGCCTGGCACAAGCGAAAGCAAATTTAAACCTTAAAACCAACGGACAGCCTAGAAATTCATAGCCTAACGTCATAGGAGAGGGCCCTGCAATGCAACGGAGACCCAGTATGACGACGTTTCTGGGATCCGTGAAAACCATGGCAGTAAAAGTTACCTTGTGATAGCAATGATTTAGTAGGACCGCACATGTTGTTCACAGGAAAAACAAATTTTAAAACAACAGTTCAACTAGGGCGAATCACTAATACAGTGGTTGTGCAGAGAGGATCAACCAAACTCATGAGTTTTCTCACTAGCCTCGGTGGATTCTCACGGCAGAAAATTTGTGCATTGTTGTTTGCACTCTGTTTCGATAAGACTTGTAGATATTATGGTTCCGGATTTTTCCAAAGTTTACTGTGAATTATCAGTCAGAAGCCAGTCAGTTAATCAATGGACTGGTAAAATGGACTATTTTCTGACTTGTGTATTCTGTCATCTTTTTGAAGGACCAAATGTACTTACTTGACGGGTCAACACGCCGATCTACATGGAGTCAGAATAATAGCGCACATATAACATCAAACAATTGACTGACTGAAAAGTGCCAGAAAAAAGTCATCCTACTTTAATGACGCCATTTTGAAGCACACACTGTGCGCACCTGCTGCAAGAATTGCAATGCCCAGCAAGCAGTTGTATTATGCCACGTAGTTAACATTTTACAGAATGAACTGGTCCAAGAAGCGTAGAAGTACACGATTTGACGACATTTGACCAGTCCGAAGAAATGGAGTAATGTTTTGTTCTACTGGGTATAATTTCTTCACAGAGTTAGTGTAGGTTTTTGTTGAAACAATGATAGCATTTAGACCGATGTCCACCAGAGCTTAAGAATAAAATCGATGTATCATATTTTCACGGTACATCACAATACACTCAGCTAAAACGTGTTAATCAAAGCTTGACTGAGGCTCATAGATCATTGTTTCGTACCATTGCTGAGGTTTCAAGCGAAGCGCTCTACATAGTTTGTTCATTGGATAGACATTGTGACAGTGTCTGAATGGAAGATATTAAATCAAACTCACCCACTACATTTGCCAATATTTTGCTGCTCATCCATAAGTTCAAATTTTCTAGCGTTAGCAGACCTGAGAGGCTGGGTGATCATTTCCGAACAATCGCTGCAACACTTCTCTAAATTGCTCAACTGACCCAATAGGTGAACTAGTGAAGAGCAGGAGTCACAGGCGGATCCGGAGTGTTTGTGCTGATCAAAAACTCCAATGGTTACCAGTAGCGCGAAACCATCGTGAAGTTCTCGTTGTTTGCACTCAGTGGCAGGAATGTTAGCAGTGTGGTGCTGGAAAAAGGGAGAGCAAACAAACTGCGTTCTTAAACGTCCAAATCCGTCTCATGCAACCATGGAATTTAACAATGCAAAAAAACCTCTGCCTCGATCATGCCTTACTTTGACTTAATCTGAACAATCATCTGTTAAAACATACCAAATTCACGTGAACAAATTACAGCAGAAATTACAGGAGCATGAATGATCACTTCAAGGGCACCGCTGCTATCATAGTCCACTACATGGCTCTATCACGTAGACCAAACTACACTCGATTTTGCAGTATCGCCAGTCTGTGGCTTTATTGCGGAGTCATTTTCCTTTCTTGACACAAAATTCTCCTCAGGTACAGTGGTTAGATTGGCAGGCTGAAGGAGTTTTAATTCAGACAGATAAGTGACTGGTAAAGCCTCTTTTGACGGACAATTGAAATCAGTTTTAAATGACTGTTCATTCTTCTTTTTGGTTTGTTGAATGACTGTGTCTCACGGCTGACGCACAAAGCGGTTTAAATGAGTGCTTTATTATAACGAATCTTATATTTTTATAGTCTCGCAAGTCGCGTTTCAGAGGAGACGTAAAATATATTTTCCTGCATCTCACTCATCACTGATTAATATCCTTTCGGAAAATTTGAGGACGTTATTCCCCCACCCAAAGGACACCGCCTAATAGAAATAATTTGGCATTTCTTTGGGTTTTCACTGGAAGCCAATGTGCACTGGATGGCCAAGTATGATAATCCTATTCATATCCTATCCAACGCCTATGATCTCTATCTAAACTAGAGAATGTCTTGGTGGAATCGAACCTTGAGTGCTCAGTTGGGCGTAACTGGCAACCGATAAACAAAATCGGCACGAAATGCACCATTGAACACCTGAACAAACAAGTGTGCCCAATACCCAGTGGAAGATTGGGTACGCCTATGATGTCTATCTAAACTAGAGAATATTTTGGTGTAATCGAACCCTGAGTTCTTAGTGGGACTTAACTGGCAACTGATAAGCATAATCGACGCAAAATACATGATGGTACGCCTGAACAAACAGGCATGCCTGATACTCAGTAGGAGATTTCTAGATCGCTTTATATCAGATGTCTTGGCAAATGTGCTGCGTACTCGTGATCACACAGATGTCGTTGATATGCATGGAAGAAATCACCAGTTGAAACACTGACCGAATCCACTGAAGACAAGTTGTCAGGGGAATAATGAACAGCAGTCGTGGCCTAACTTTGTGTGAAAGCAACACAAATATTGACAATTGAGAAATATCTGTATTTTGCCGTCATTTAAGTATCGTACCCTGTTTATTGGCACACCAACATTTTTGGATATGCAAGATCATTACTCATAAAACAATGCATCATAAATGTGCCAGTAGCCGAGAAGTAAACAACTGAGGGAAGAATAAACTGTCGTTCTCAATATATTTGCGATGCTGCCTGTGAGAAATTCCATATTAGTATCATTTAAAGACTGCAAACATACGTACTACTTCACCCATCTCTTGTTGTCACATACGTACCTAATGAACAAAAGTACAAATCGCGACCAGAAATTCATAATTCAACGTTTAACTGGATGGTGAATATTATACAGCTGGGTCACATGGACCAGGGTGGACATTAGCTTTGCCTGATTCGTAAGATGGGTCAACCTGTGGGGCCTCACGAGTTTTAAGACTGATGAAGTACAAATCCGGTGACTACAGTCGATAAGAATGGAAGAAACAGGATTCCATCTACATGTAGAATGACGGTTAATGCATTACTTCGAAGCGTTCACGATGTATTTAGGAACGTTATCTTCTACCCGCGTCTTATGTCTCATCCCAGTTAACCATATATAGAAACAGAGCTGTTACCTACTTAGTCTAAGGAATAAGACCCGGGTGCGGTGTTCCTGGTCTAGTGTACCCTAAACACGCTACACCACAACAGTCAATGCAAAGGAACCAATTACTGGGTGGAATGCGCCCTAGTAGCATCAACGACCAATAATACGTAAAACAGCATAACAGGCCGATTCGAAACAAGGACACCGCACATTTTTGGCCCTAAGGAAATCCCCAAACGAGTTTAGGTACTCTTTTTATCGTAGGGAATGTGACATCTGCGGTGATGGGGACGGGAGGGCTACGCTTTCTGGCTTGATGATTTGGTCAGAACAGTCTTCACTGAAAGCACAAGTGGAGATAGTAGGATGTGGAACTACATTGTTGTACAACTACACTAGGTGTCTATTCTCCTAGAACTCCTCGAAAACTTCTTACATATATACGGTAGCTGAGAGTAAAGCAACGGGACATTGTCGCATGTTGTCTCTGCCTGTGTCGGCCTCTCATACGATTAGGGTCTGTGTGCAACACTACTTCCAGTGGCAAACGCCTGCGTCAGCCCAGAAACATTCGCCTGGAGACTGCTGATTGGGAACAAGTTATCGGGTTTCTCTCGATATGGCTGAATAAAGTTTTGCATGTTTCTCTTGATGTTCTCTTCACTTCCCAGTTTAGTAACCCTGTTTAGGGGTATCCACAGGGCACTTAGATAGACCGCGGGAATGATGATGGTAAAGTAAATTTGGAATTCCTTGAGAGGCAAAAAGCTGAGCAAACGCGTGCTCTGTAAACTGAGCTTTTTTACCTGCCAAGGGAAGCTCCGGAACAGCAGACTATGCAATCCGTAAGTCAAGGAATAATATCGTTTGTGTACTCAAAGATCAGTTTACCATAAACCCCTCTGGCCACTTTGCAAAAGCATAGACAGAAATCAAGAACATTTTCCCTCTAACCGAACCAGCAAAGTCCAATAGCTTTATATTCTGTGACAAAGCAAACGCTAGAGATTTCACCACGGATTAGACTACTAATGCACGCCGCCTACAGCTACTGAGAAATTCCTCAAAACTCGCATAAATCGAAGGCCAGTATGCGTAAATTTTTGCGACGGTTTCCATCTCGATAATTCCAGGATGGTTTTGGTGAAACGATTTCAGTACCTGAGGTCGATATTAGCGTGGTATGAAAGCACTCAGCATTTACTTCTATTTCGCGGGTATCCAGTAAACACCTGCAGTGAGAGTCATGCATTATTACTCCGGCAATTGTCCAAAGAAGCATAGGAAGATAGTGAACAGATTCGGAAATTGTTGTTGGATTTCACTATCGGTTAGAACTGATGCAATCATGGTGTCTTCGCCTTTCTTGTTGATATTTTGTTGACATATTAGACGCGGTATTGCATTGTTGTGACAAAAAGATAGCGTTGATTTGTAAGTTATGCCAGAATCGTAACCCCTAATCATGATAGCTTAGCGTTGAGGAGCATTGTTGACATAGGCCGGGATGGCTTTCTAATTACCGAAGTCCCGAACAAAGGTTTGTGGTCTGTGTAAAGGACAAAGTGTGTGCCGTGAGGCATTAGCTGGGATTTCTTCATAGCGAACATGACAGCTAGTGTTTCGTTTTCTGTTTGACTGTAGCTCTTCGCCGGAAACGAGTGCGACTGAGATACGTGACAAACAACCACTTCCGAAGCACCTGGAAACTAATGCGACAGTACCACGCCAAATCCAAATTTTTAACCATCGGCTGCCACGATGAGCAGAAACTTGAGACTGTGGTGAGTTAACAGTAAATAAACGTGCGTATATGTTTACCGTAAGAATGGGCCACTTGACACGCATGTGACCAGTCACAACCTGACGAACGATAGTCCGTTCAGAATAGATACACAAGCATGGGTCTCAGTGAACTGCTGCAGTTTAAAGGTTTGAGTTGGATACCAATTACTGTCAGCACCAGTGATTTTCATTGCCTAAATATTTTATGAACTGATACTCCCAAAAGCAGCTGAGGATTTGCGAAACAGCTTTATTTTATATCTAAACTGAGCACCGTAACATCAGACATCATGATGACTGACGGCATGAACTGATAGCGAGGCCAATCGGCAAATCTTGGACATTATAAACTTCCTGTCACAAAACGTAAGCTTTTGCCGACGAGTCGATGGCTTTGACATAGCTCGGCTGGATGTAACCAAACGTTATCCGAGTTTTTAAGTGATTACGAGTGGTTAACTTGGACACTGCATTCTTTAGTTCATACAAACGCTCAAGTATACAAATGAACAGTCGGATTTCAAAATTTCCTCACTCTTGAAAGTTACCGATTGGAAAGCAGCTCAGCTCTTCATCGTTTTATCGGCCGTGTGAATACCGACGCAAAGTTTGTTTCAGTCAAAACCATCGTAAACGAGAGATTCAGCTGGGTTCCAGGTGGGTCTTTCTTCAAAACCAAATGGGTGTGCAAATGGGTATTTCTCTAATTATGTGAAATCTCAGTTCAAGTAGAACATACGATTGAGTATAACTCGGGGACTGCGCCCACATGATGAGCCTCAGGAAGGGCGAAACCGGTCGTGGGCTGTCAAACAGCTTTCAGCAACCTTATGAGTGATGTATTAGGCCAAAATCTTGTTTACATTACCAATTCTCAGAAGAATATGAAGGTACGATGGTTGAAGTGCACATAAGAGTTTTGAGGAAGGAGTCAGTTCATCCACTAGATCCGTCTACCTTACTGAAAACGAGAACAATCCACTGAAATGCACAACTCACTTACTTTGACTCAAACCAAAAACACATGTTTTTGCTACCTACAACTACAAGCTGATGTCCTTTGTAATTTCGTTATTCACTATAATCAGGAAACTTACAGTCAAGAGCAAGGTAAAGCTACACCGTCTGATTTATTATCTCTACAGGGACCTTCAACTACGATATACAGGACGGACAACACCCTTCAGCGACTGGATCGATTCAAAAAAAATTCGCTTAGATTGAATGTGTTTCACCAGTCTGTCAAACGATGGTGTATTTCGTTGGACAATACACGCTCAATGCTAACAACTTGCCCGTAAACGTTTCGTCGTCAATCGAGGAAACGTCATCAGCGCGCGACTGAATGGGCACCTACCTTCAACTCCCTTGGTTTCACATAGCTTTCAAAGGCTATCAATAGACATCAAATAATCGCTGAAAACTGTACAGATGTAAGCAGATAGGGAGAAATTACTCACCCAACCGCGCACTGACTGGACGTTTCCGGGGTACTTGCCAAGGGCGGTGAACAGACCAGCAATCACCTGATCACCTACCAAGCAACGCACCTGAACTAACAATATTCGGCTTCATTCCCAACAACACCGATTTATCCAACATCAGTGACTGACTGAATAGCCCCGAGAGCATTAGCGAAGCAAACAACCAGCATATACGTTGAGGGCAGGGGGTGTGGGATACACTGTATCACACCATAGCGTTTAGTCACATACAGCATACACCAGCAGTCAACCGGTGATCTTAGAGTACCACAATCCATTCCATTGAACCCGCGGATTACGAGCACAGCACGAGGAACGAAAACAAACCATCATCTAACTTAATTCCATAGAATAAAATTTGCCTACTTACTTCTATGTCCAAGAACTAGATGGACAGACTAAATTAAACAACCTGTCCCACTGTCTCGATCGTTATTGTGGGAACTGGTGTCATCGTGTGGCCAAACCAGAGTATACCTCGAATCCACTGGGTGACGCTGATCATTCTTTTTCGTTTTGCTGCTCTTAGGATAACCGCCTCGTAAACATTACTAAGTCACGACGGCCGCTGGAGTACCAATCAGCCTAAGTGAGCTAACGCAGTTCGAACCGTGTGATTGTCCAGCCATGCGTTGGCTTTCGGTCCCACTGAATCCCCGATTCCAATACGTATTCTGTTTGCGTCACACTCTGGAAGGAAGAATTTTTACCTCACCATAGTAGTTTGTTTTAAATGACGGGAATCAATCACTGAACCATGCATACCCAACAACAATGCGGTTGGCTTTCCTGCCCTTGAGGTGGCTATATCTGCTCCTGAATTGATTATTCCTGCTCTTGAAGAGATTACTTCTACTTATAAAGTTATCCATTTGAAGATAATATGACATAGTGGATAAAACACCGGTCATACTCGATTTCGTTGCCAGATATTGATCACGGTCCATGGTTGTTTAATTATGATGTTTTTAAAGTGAAGGTGAAATCCCTTTGCAGCGATAGCTGTTGAGGCTAAGAGGATGAAATTCATTCTACAGGGGTCGCAAAGGGAATTTGACGGGCATTTAGACAGGGGCAGTTCTGCGGTCAACTGTAGCGGCTCGAAAGCACGTACATTGAGCTGAACTATACTATTTTATCCAGGGTTGCAAATTAAATCAGTTGTATTTTGCATACCCTCGTCAAGCAGTTTTAACGACCATAACCGTATATCTCAGGATGTCCGTACATATTTGCCTATCTGCTATGCACTTGAGTGATTCAAATCTGGTGTGCACATACACATACTTTTCGTACGTGTGATTTGAAACAATTTCTGGCCAGCTGCTTTACCCCACCTCTTCACTAAAGGGACGATGCGATGTCCGCAAGTCATACGAGGCGTACGGTCTCTCCGGTAGTCCAGAGTCTGTGCTCCGTGATTTCCAACTGATTTTCCGGACTCACCTTAACGTGTCACCTAGCTGCATATACCATAGCGTGTATGTGAAGTTGGCTAAGCAGTACGACCAAGTGGAATTATCAGATTTTGACAGATACAGCCTCGAACGCACTTTGATGCGTCACAGACCAAGGATTGTATCCTTTTCTACTAGTGGAAAGGTGCACATCACCTTGAGAGGCACGAAAAATTAAGTAGAAAATCACTCGTTTGGCACATTTGATGGTACTCGTAAAGATCCACCACCGAGAAGTGGATCCACATGAACCGGATACGCATAAGTGTCCAGAATACTGGTACCTGTCTCGTGCCACTCCACCTGTGTGGAACAGCAGGAAGGGGAAATCTCATGTTCATACTCCCTCCGTCCATAACCCAGCAGCTCATTCACGATAGCACCTTTAGATAATGGCTCAGTAAACATTTTAAGTGGAGTCTACAGTAGTTCGGTTTCCGTTTTGAGCCAAACTTGTTTTCCTGATGACTACTGTTGCTGTTGCTTTAAAAGGCATCTGGTAGAGGATAGAAAAACGGATGGGATAAAAATACCAAGTGAATGAAAGGAGGAGAGGGGCTGGAAAAGATGGTTATCTGCAAAGGTCACGGGTTTGTGGAAAAAAGGTTCGTGGCTGACAAAGGCAGCTACTTTTCCGGCATCCATCACGAGCACCTCAAAGGACGACTAGTCGCTAGCGTCATTTTACAAGCTAGTGGGAGTCTTTGGATGTTCAATCTTTTTTTCAGAAAGTGACAGTGTGATGTTCAGGTGTCAGTAAACGTCATAGACTCATTTATTTTAAAGTCCAAAACGTTCTCGTTTCACTATGGTATTAGAGAGCAGTTTGGCTATATGGAAAAATATTCATACCAAGACAACAATGAGGGATTCGTCGGTCTATCAGGAATAATTGACGACCTCAGGTCCAGGAAACCCTCCGTTTACAAGTCATCCAATATTTTTGACAAATCTATCTGGCTTGCCATAAGAATCACTTGTTCCTGGAAAAATTCGTATTTGTTCTTCAAATGACCGAAGACCAAAGATTATAAGGGGTTCTCCTGCCCTTTTGACCAAGTCGCTAAAAGTCACTGCGTAAATGAAAAAAAATAGTGCTGGCAATTCACTCACTTCAACCAGGTTCTTTAATTTCACGTTTTGTGAAGTATACCTTGGACAAATTATCAATTGATTTCGGCAGTGGGCTGCAAGGTTGATCTGTCAGGTGGGAAGAAAGGGTAACCAGAACTAACAGCCTTAAAAATTCTAAGAGTGCATTCACAGAGTAAAAAACTTAGTATAATATTATGGACATCACTCAGACTAGCGGCAGTAACATGGTTGGGTGCATGGGATTTTTAGTGTCAAGTGAAAGAAGTAATAAACTTCACTCAACTCAATACTGACAAAAGGGTGGCTCAATGATCAAGAAAGTGATGGAAAGGATTTCAACCCCTGAAGTAGTGGAAATCGTTGTTTTACTCCGCAGTTGTTTTTTATTCTTTTGAAGGCATGCAACTACTGGAGCCGTAACCAATCATTTTGCAACCTACAAGCTATACATGGAGCTAAGCGTCTTAAATTATTGATGGTATCCCACAAATTTTAAATTACTGCCTATAAGTAGCCTGCGCACAACTGACAATTACTTGTAGGGTCAACAAGTTTTAAAGTGCATACCGATTTTTAGGATAGAACGAAAAGCGAAACTCTGCGAAATCTATTAAGACCATCGTTCTACTAATTAACTGCCCGTACAAAAACGAAGTATCTAAAGGTCCCCCAGGTATCCTAACCTCCATTTCAAACACCTCGGACCAACAGCATACAGAAATGTCAGTTGGACTGAATAGGTGAGAGTAAACACATTCTTCCGGAGGTAAAGTAGTTACGCTTGCTGGATAGATGTTTTCTTCGAACGAAGGAGCGAGGAAATTGCTTGAACAAGAAGATAATGCAAAACAATCGGGGGATTCGTGTCGGCGTCCTTAAGCCAACTTTTTCCATTGGGGAATTTGGCAATCTTCAACCTTATCAACTTCCCTATTCAGATAGCATGGAAAAATGTGATAGATGATATCAGGTGTATAAAAGAGAATACGCAGTTTGTAGAAAAAATTTACCGAGGCCATCCACCAATGAAAAGCTTGCATGTTCCTAGAGGGATTTCAGCATGTGGAAGGTCCACGTTTCAGATGGTAGATCTTCAGTTGGGGAACTCAGGCTCCTTCGGGTCATTTCAGCAGCAGACCTAGGCATGACATCTAGACAGCTAAGCGTAATGTTTCTCAAAGAAGCATTGAATATGGCTTTCACACTTGGTTATTAAAAATGTACTTTACCTTACTCTACATGTATTGTATTCATTGTATGTATTTGTATTCATTGTGTCCCCTGCGCAGTATGAACTATAGCGGAAACCTTTAGCTAGATGGTAATGACAAGGGACCGCAGATTAATGTAGATTGGTAAAGCATATGACCGACATGTTTTGATGCTCTTCAAGGCTCAGTATTTGAAAGTACAAGTCGTTTGAGGTGATAGTGTCAAATTTAGCTAGGAGAGTGAAGCTTATTTTCATATGGATACCGGCAATGAACGGCCTTCGTGCATTTTTTTAAGTGAACAGCGTAGTCTGGGTCTCCTGCAACGTAAAACTTCAAGTCCACTGTGCCAGTACCGAATAGCGTAGATTATAACCGGCTTACAGTAGGCATTACAATAAAGCCTAGAGGATTTTCGAGTTTCAGGTCACAATCTGAACAGTAAGACATGTCATTTAGTAACTTTGGGGAGCATTGTGGATTGCGCTTAGAATACGGTGAACGGCCCTAACCCCGAACACCGGTAAAGGTTCAGTTCTCTTTCATTTTCAAGATCATTGGGAAGTAACTTTGCATGATGTTCCTCGTTTAACCTGGTCGCAACAGGCGAAGCCATACTTACAGTAGCATTGTGAGCATGGATACAAGTAAACGGCTTTTGGTTGTTTACAACGGTTCCAACAGTTTACGCCTTGTAAAAACACAAGTTTTCCTCTGACAGCGTCTAAACTGCATTTAATTTGGAATTTGAAACAAAAACTCACAGGAGTTGATTGATTTTCCTCTGAGTCCCATATTTGGAAATTACCCAACCCCACGGAACGCAACAAGCTGTGCCAAACGGCAAATTCTTTTTCCGTCATTGCTTCATCAGTTATGAGAACAGCAGTGCTGGATGAAACGGACTCAGGTGGATGATGAACGGTATGTCTTCCCATTTGATTCAGCCGGTTTGTTTCCAACTGAGACTGCGAGAAAGGGAACATCGTAGGATAAGCGATTCCCGCTTTCGTGGCGCGGTGCACACAGCGAAT
Source organism: Opisthorchis felineus (assembly GCA_004794785.1). NCBI lineage: Eukaryota > Metazoa > Platyhelminthes > Trematoda > Opisthorchiida > Opisthorchiidae > Opisthorchis > Opisthorchis felineus. The sequence continues at coordinate 99,886 of SJOL01002364.1, read as the reverse complement.
GCACCTTTGTTTGTATTGTATCAACTTCCCCGCCTGCGTTAGAAGTGTGTGAGAGGGTGAATATATTCGTTTCAGCCAAACATTCTAGGAACTACTTCTTGTAATGAAGAATGAAACCAAGTTAAGAAAGAGACAGTCCACCATCATGTTATGGTGCAAAGTAGCTTGATTTCGGATGAAGAGAGCTTAACCATTTGAAATTGTTGCGAAATATGATTAGAAAGGGTGAACTGCAATTGCCAAGTACGGCTAACAAACAAATTATCAGCTTTATGATTCACTTTAATATCAATTATGTTACGGTATGGGCAAAAGAACAAATTAGCATTTTCGTCGGAGAGATGGAATAGCAGATTCAGATGCAGGATTCTGTTAAACGTACGACCAATCGAAACACAGAAAATCTCCTTGGTTGACAACAATAGTCTAACAATATTTTGCAAAAGTCAGTTTGGCTCTTTCCTCCAATTTACGGTGATCGTTCCCGCGCTCCAAAGCGACTAGAAAGTGCTTTACGTCGGAGTATTTGTGAGTGGCTAGATCTACGCAGATGGCAACTGGTGGCAAGTCTAGCGACAAGCTTTAAAGTTAGGAATAAAAGCGGTTGCTTTTGCGGCTTAATTCTGTGTGTAAGTGACCTATACCGTTGGCCAAAATGTGCATATAGACACCTAGAAGCGAATTTCCTACAACGTGCCGGCGTTCTGAAAATACATGCGCGTGTAACTTCAAGAATCAAAATGTAAGAAACCTAACTTTTTATGGAACCAATTATCGTGAACGATTACGGATTTTGACTGCGCTGAGAACGAGACAATAGACATGTCACTGGTTGCAGCAGTTCCACCAAAAGAGGTCACACCGTTGTATTTATAGATTGTAGTACTTTAGCCCTGTTGCGAAAACTTCAATCACTACCGTTCTAACTGATGTTTATCGTCCATTGTGTTCACATCCGTGGAATACACCTAAACTTTAGGGTGCCGAATGATGGTATCGCCGATCCAGTGTATTTGAAGTGACGAGTACAACCGCAGCACCTTATTACTCTTGGTTGTATTTTTTAAAGTAATGAAAATAGCCGGCAGGTTTAATACTTGTGAAATCTAGTTATGCATCATCATAAAAACGAGGAGCATATAATTCGACAATGAAACACGGGAGTTTCTGGCACCAAAAATTAACTCCACCCAAAAGTGATGGTGAGCGGACACTAGAAGTAAATTTCAATCAAGGAGAAACTCACGTCAGTTGCATATAGCAGTCCTCATTGGATCATCGAAAATTGCCTGAGAGACAGAAATTACCCAAAGCACTTGCTGCTTGCTGTCAACAGCTTAACTGCTGATGTAGAAAATTAGATAGTGTGTAGTTCTTTGATATCACGCTTTGTCTGGAACAAATCAGTTAAGCCTCACTACTGGCCGAGAAGCTCCAAAAAATAGTGTGCTTTCAAGAAAAGCTCGATTTTAGTCGGTCTTCAGGTTGCGCTTTCTTCAGGGATCAATGCACAAGATATGTAATAATGCTTGTAGTAAGCTTCCGAACGGTATGTATTTTGTCCCTCTAATTAAAGTTGAAATTTATGGGGTGACTCAACAAAGTCAACCAAAACAGGCACCCAAATGATATTTTATTTGGCAACTAAGTGTCTGTTAACCCTTTTCGGCCATCTCATTCTTGTAAGTGTTTCATTCTTATACGATACGTGTCAAGGCTGGAAGGTTTTTCACCATAAAATAGGAAGGGATGGAAGGGGACCTGAAAACGGTAAGGATCCATTGAACCTAGGGTCTCACTTCCCACTGAACCTGATCGTGGCTATTATGATAAACAGTTCGAGATTGCGATAGTATTACACTCACCAGATATAGCTCAAGTTGAAATGGAAGTCTAGTGAATACTCCTACGTTCTTTTCGACTTGACAACAGACGGTTACCTCCAACTTTCCAGGTGTGCTTGTTCCATTATCAAAAAAACTGGCCTCGGGAATGACACCAAATTTCAATTTCACAGAGTCGTGACTGTCCACTTGCGGTGGGGAGTTGAACGATCGACCAAAGATTTGCTCTGAAAGTGATATCGATTTCATGGCGTTCGAATCTCCGAAACTCGATCGAACAACTCGCATTTCACGACATAGTCGTAGAACAACATCTACCCTACTACTTTCGTCAGCGTCTGGGATATCAGAGCCATAGAAGGTTTTTCTAGACAAGTTTTCGATCTATAATTAGAAAGAAACGAAATACTGCTTGTTGTTGCAGGTGACGGAGGATGAATTGGAAAGGCTGAGTATCCCCAAAAAATGAACAAGGATTCGCATGTTTACATTACATTTTCTGAGTCTGAAAATCTAAGGCTGACGAATAAGAATACATTTTACCGATTTGGCAAACGGAATGTACAATGTTGTGTGTTCGCAGTTAGTAGAAATAACCTCAAATGATATTTAATTGTTGGGTTGAGAAATGACTTCCACACTAATGAGTGAAGTAAGAGACACTGCTTATCAATTTTGCCAAAAAACGTTCATTGTTAATGAGGTGTTATTAATCGGATAAAGCGGCGTGAAGTGGCGAGAGGAAAAACAGGTTCTATCCTGACTTAGACAATGGATACCGATATATACAGCCGCGATTACAGCAGCCTCCTACCGCATATGCTCCTATCTAACATTTCGTACGATTAAAGTATGGCTTTTCCTAAGGAGTTCTGATGTCAGTTCGGATGAATTCCTCGCTTAAATGGACAGCCTGGAACTATTTTGGAGTACGGCTTGCAGACAAGTTGGAATGAAACGCGAATTCTAACTGTTTATATGGTAGTTGAATACCTCTCATGGTCGGATAATAAGTCTCAGGAAACGTCCCATTGTCATCCTCCATGGTTGTTCATTTGAAGAAAACGGACGCACCTGAAAGTTTTCTTGGAAGATCCCCAAAGAAGGCGAAACGGAACTCTGTCTGTTCAGCCTGAGATTATATAAACCGAGGACGAATCATTATTTAAGATTTCGTTCTGTAATTGAAGCCGGTCTATGCTAAAAATGTACAAATCTCCCCACACTACCAGTGAGAACGAATCATTCAAAGCTTGTCAAGGTAAACCTTCGGAAACCATCGCCCGCATACATAAAAATAAAAAGGCTGGACTTACGTTGAAGTACATTTGAAATTCTTCTCGAAAGGTGGCTGTCTTTGGTGAGGAAACTGAGCAGAGTCTCAGAGGATATCGAACGGGAATTTTCTTTTCATGACATCCCTATGTGACAATGGACGTAGGGTAGATGAATAAGTCTCATTAATGGTTTAGATTCAGAAAAAAAAAACAAAATGTTTGTGCTTTCTACAAGTTCCTGAAACCAGTAACTTGTCGAACCGCATCAACATGAGCTCCGCTCTGGGACTCATAATTATGAAGCCCAAAGAAGGGAAATCACTCACAAACGAGTGATTTCCAGCGTTTCAGCAAAGTGCAGGACCAAAGTTTGAAGAAAAGTCTACTGAAGAACTGATCGTCGCGACCCCTTAGCTCCTATTTATTTTACCCCACCTAGCACTCGCTATTACTAATTCCGACTTTGTTTTTGTGAAGGATACGGAATGTGTAGTCAAATCAGTGATGACGGCCCTGTAAGACGTGTTTAACTAAATTCTACGCGCCAAAATTGGCATGATACCGAAAAAATAACCCGCTAATTTAGCAAACCTGAATTTGTCGATCGTTCAGTCATCAACCGCTAATTTATCAGTCTTCACTGCGTCGATCACAAAGCTTTCCGACTCATCAACTCACCGAACCAACATTTTCAAGGTTCATTCAAAATTTTCACGTACGTTAATTTTATGGTTTCAGCTGGCGGGCTTCCTTGAAATAACACTTGTTAAATGCTTACCGACCCTTGCTATGTTGGTCTTCTCCTATTACTCTTCTGCTTGCGTTTGGCAAATCTTACCCGTATTTCTGCTGGATCCGTCTAGGGCCATCACAAAGAGACTGGAACTTACCGTGGTGTGGCGGTTTGCGTACCTCAGCGACCCATTGAGCTGTACTGGGGAGTGTTCCGCGACACTCACAGAGTCTCTCATACCAGGTTGGTCAATGGGTAGAGGTCTGACGAACACAGTCTCCTGGCCCTCCAGGTTGGGGGTTGGAACATGTGTGGCGACGTGTTCCGTAAAATTTGTAATGTACTTGCATTTCCAGCCCAACACCGCTGCCTTGCGGTTAGGCTTTTGAGCCAAAGGCTTTGGTTGAGGACCCTAATCGTCCTCCTGTCTAGGTGTGGGCGCCCTGGACGTATCCCAGCCCTCGTTCAACCATGACATTTACAGCTAACAATACTCTCATGCCACATCGGCCGTCGCGTGGTGCCATCAGCCGGGTCGCCTTACTTGCTGCATACAGCAGGGCGGGTAAGCGAAAACAGGCTACTGCTGACGCCTCCCTTCTTACACTTTCACTTTTTCCGTCTTCTACCCTCCCCCACCCAAAGTTGAATACTTTCTCCGCAAGTCCCAGCCCTAGGACTGACCGTCTTGCTCGCCCTGCATCACACTCCGCTGCAGCTTACGACAGTGAAGCATCAGCGTCAACACTGATGTTGCTGTCTTTGATGATGATGATTTCACACGTTGAAGGTGGATTAGGCACCAGCATACTTTCAGGCCACAAAATGTATACCGGCGAAAGCACTTAAAGATTGCAACAATTCCTTGTCCGCTAAACGCGTAGCGCTCAACGGAAGCCTGTCTACGTCATCCAGAACGGTCAGCTGCTAAGCTCTGGATATTTGGCAGTAAGCAGAACAATGTCGCATAACGTCGCCCCACAGGAAATATGGTGAAGATAACAACCAAAAATCTATCGTGCAACAAATGCTGATCGTTTTACAGTGTTGTTCGGCTCATCCGGCCGAGAGTTCGTATGCCATGCTGCTGTCTCTTAACAACTTACACCCTGTTGTGCTATATCTGGTGTCACATAGGCTCCAACATTTCGCTTCCTATTCAATGCGACGAAGTTAGGACCACAGTCGCAAAAGTCAGAGACGGTCAACTTGATCCACCTCTCGAAAACTTCGTTTCGGTTGACATGTTAGTAACAAACAAGCCCTTTGGAACCCACAGAATTGAAGCTTTCATCGCTGGAGACCAAATTTACTGCTTATAAATCGATTGGGTATACTGCCCTGCGTAATAAGCTCTCGTGAATAAGGCTTTGGTGGAACAGAGTACTGACCGCATAAAAATTTGGAGCCAAAGAAATAGCGTGTGTTTGTGACGGTTGGCCCTCAAGAAACAATTTTCTCCAAGACAAATACCTGAACCTTCAACAAGCGATAAATTCCTTTGCCATTTCTGTAGGGAAAGGTCAGAGCACTCCATCCCTGAATCGATGCTAAGCTCTCAAGTTTGCCGTAGCAACAACACGGATGCAGTGCGCAAACTGTTTGAACACATCCACAGGAGGGAAGGTGCGGGAAGCGAACAGGAGTATGCAATGACGGAAACCAGCATCAGTTTCGCCAACTAGGATACTGTTTACCCGTCCAGTTTCACTGAGATTAAAGCCAAATTATTTAGTCAGATATGACAGCTGAAGATAGTGGGAGGAAAATACTCAATAAGAATTTTCAAAGTTAAAAAAAAGTTTGATTCGCACCTGAGTAAATTTTATTCCACACAGGCTGACACAAGCCACGAAGGATGCAAATCTGTTGAACTCCCCGGGCTTCTGAGGTGAATCTTCCAGCTGAATGCGACCACCAAACGTTTCCTTCAGTGTGATCTGCTCGTTTGGTGCAATCTGGAGTAAATGATGAGCCGATTGAGAACCAAAGTAACGGAAGATCTCTGCCGGTATGAATAAGCGCAAAAAATGGTCCTTCGGACAATACAGAAGGAAACCCGTTTGTTTCCCCAAAAGAGCTCTAAGCCGAGATACGTTCTGTCTGGCACTGTATTGGTCCTTGGTTTGGTACAGCTTATCATAAGCCGAGATTCAGACAACTTCGCCATTAATACTGAAATTTAGCGCTTTTTTCTGAGTCGGTCCGCTAGTCATGGAGGACCTTGCTCGCTGTAAACATTTTCTATGGCCTTGGTCAGTGGCTTCTCACAATGTCCCGGATTAGGGTGATGAATAACGCGTAAGTTATGAGTTAGACCCTCATACGTCACTGCTTTGTCTACTAGTAACAAGCAAGTACACAAGGGTATCTTGCAGTTCTTCAATGACTACTCAACGGATCCATATGGTGAATGCTGCTCATTCTGGGAGAATCACATTGCAGTGGTGGCATATATTCTAGTGCCATATCTTGCGATACATTTAAGGGTTGTTGGTCCTTTGAAACGCCAACTACTTACCGCATTTCGCAGCAGTATTCAGTTGAATACCTATCGATATCTGTATGCTAGCTTTACACATTATCCCATCTAAGTTATCGTCGAGCACTTTTCCGGAAGGTCATACTTGCGGCTGTGAATCTCGTAGACAATTTCGGCAGTGAAAAGTGCAAGGGTGAACACAACACGGTGTAATGGATTCTTTCCTTTTTTCTGCTGATCAGCCATCTGATTGGCGCAGTTTGCATACAGTTTTATACAGAGTATGGACTTAGCATAGGGAAAGCTTGGGTAAAAGACTGAGGTTTCATAATGGTGTGGGGAACGCAATTGATAGGATAAATAAGGTTGTCACATAACTGTTCATGTAAGGGAATCTTGATTCAGCAATAATCACAGACTTTAAATAGGGCACAATGCTGCAAATACAATTCACTGGCGATAATGACTTGTTTTTTAAACAAATTAGGTGAATTTCAAAACCCAAAAATTCATTTTCAGCTCTCAGCGCAAGATAGGAGTAACTTGCATGGCATATAAACACACATGGGTTTTCAGAGACTTAGTTTAAAAACACAGCACTAGATTAGACAAAAATAGTGACTAGAAAAGATCTGTGCAGAGCTGTGAACTGACCTTTATCACCGGCTGTCGAAATGTGGGTTATATGGCTAGTCCTTGCAATAACTTAAGTTACGAAATCAGACGTTTTCCGATGTATGCCGGGCATCCTCCATATGAAGGCTGTTTTTGAGTTGAGACAACTGTATTCAGTTGCCACCAAAATACTTTGCAGTTACTCAGTATGACATATCATGATATCTCGTTGTGGCAAGTACTAGTGGAGTTTATGCTTTACAGCCGTTCGGGGACGACTCTTAACTGTGAACACCACACTAAAATGCGTAACCCAATAAAAGCAGAGGCGCAGTCCGTATAACAACGAATTACATAGCTGATTTCATTTCACATGTAACCAGCAAGAATTCCGAATTCCAATGAGACTTGCTATCAGAAGTGCTGTTACCTAGTGAGGTTCCGGAGTCGAGTCCAAAAGGGTTTATGTTTATTAACAAAACGAAGAAAATTTTCGGTGTTCCACGAAACATACCGCTGTCAGCTGCACAGACTGATTTGTCAATATGAACACACTATTGGTTGAGGAGAATGACAAACGCGCACCAGAGGGTAGTGGCATAGAACTCCGATTTATTAACTGAATGTTGGTTAAGGTGATGTCTTCGTTTGGCTTGAGGAATCCATCTCCGTCCATTCCAAGCACCTGAAGTAGAGGAGGTTTTTAATTGGTTCTTTTTATACTTCGGTTCAGAACATAGTTAAGAAGTGCTTATCATCTAATACTTCGTTTAGGGAAGCGACTAAACTTAATGATATGGTTGTTACTCTACTAACGTTCACCTGAAAACATCGTCCGAATTGGAACGAAAAAAAGTCTCAGGAAACCAACCTGGGTCTTTTGTGAGGTGTGCTCCATTGAAACTGCGCCAACCATAAAAAATCGAGCAACTTTTCAGGCCTAGATGATGCATAAGTAGAAAGAGGGCGTCTCTCCATTGAAGAAAGGCAATTCAATATACCGCTTTGCTGCCAATGATTCGCCGTTAGAAACTGACTTAATGCCATAGACAGATAACGAAAGCTAAAACTACAGTCCAAGCTGAAGAAGTTCATGTGTACACTAAGCTCATCAACATAGTGTCGTTAGTTTTTGTGTGCAACTGCGAACGACCACCTGCAGCGTATCAAAGAAGTAAAATCTAGATTATCTATGACTGGTTGCGGGATTTGTTAGATTTGCTATGGATAGATCAGATTATTCCACCAGGACAGAATGATAAGTGCTAAAACGAGACTGACCTGGGCAAAATCAAGTAAGGTATAATACAAGAAAAATACTGTAGTTATGTTTCTTCTGGAGCGATGTAAATCAGAGGATCGGGTATAAATAACGCTATTAGTATGTGACTTACATCGAAATCTAGAACTTTCAGTTGATAACGCTTCAAGTAGGTTGGATATGTGGACAGCTGCAACGGCACACTAGAATATCCCGTGCCTAGATAATACTGACGATCGGAATCCAATTCTTGTTCAGAACGAGGATCAGAGTCCTAAAATAACATAAGTGGTAGTATTGAGACCAGATGTATAGGTGCCAGGAGAAAGATGGGAGAATAATAAAAAAACAGAGTGTCAGCAATGTGCAGCAACCTCGAGAGCAGTTTCAGGTCTTGATTATAGGTTCGACCACAACGATACCATCAAATTGTTTTTCAACAAGCCTTGCTATCATTACCCCAATATGGCGCCTACGTTGACTGACCTGACGGTTTAAATGTTGTGACCAAAACGATCCAATATATTCAGTTCATCTTATTCACTAAAAGCAAACAGAAATCAAACCTACGTTTGTGGAGCTGCACTGACTCAACTTTGATTCCAATTCGGAATTTGTCACACGAAAAGTGACGATTCCCACTTTCCCTTTCAAACCTGCTGCACCTCGCTTTCCTGCAATACCCGCAGGGCCATTTCTACCCCAAGAACCAGGAATGAGAGCCAGCTGGCTTGTGGACTTGCGTTGACTGACAGGTACATACAAATCGTCCTCCTCTGACTCGAACTGGCACACCAATGAATTTCGTTCATTTTTGGATGTCTGTAATCCGAATGTTGTTAGAGATTCAATGTACTCAGAGTTTACGCACGCATCCCCGGTGTTGCTCGAGAGATGCGTGTATGTGTACGTGCCCAAATGTGATTCGGGGACGGAATTCCTGGAAATACAGAAAAAAGCTAACCAAATAAGCTGTGGCGATGGTATATGAAGCACAGAGTAGTACCTCATCTATAAGTGAAAGGAAAAACACCATTCTGTGTGGACTTGTTTATCGACAAACACGAACTAAACGGTCACACGCTATTAGACACGTAAGCAAAAATATCATTGGGACAGTTTCTGAAAAGTCGACATTCTCAAGCGTCATCTTGACCTTTCTCAGATGCTTTCTGGTTTCTGGCATATTTCTTTGCTAACAAAGTTTACTGATGATGAGCAAGCACTGTAAAAAGCTTCCATAATTCCCATACTAACCTTCCATCAGATATCGTGACGAGGCGCTACTCGCATGTTTCATGAGTAATATACACTGTTACATCAGTAAGTGGTTGTCGATGTGTATTCTGATGTATTGCAACATCGATACATACTGATCTTCTCGAGAACACAACCCCGACATTCATTAAAAGCTAATTAGGCATATAAAACGAAAGCAGTTCGAGATGAATGAGGCCATCTATCTTTCTGATATACTTTATAGGATTTATCTTGTTGCAGATAGCCCTAAGTATCCGGTGACAAATAAATCAGATAAAGTTGAATTGAGTACTTTTCTGGTACTACAGAACATTTCTGTATCACATGACTCGTCGGCATAGCATTGAATTAGGACACACAAAGCAGTAAAGAACACAAAGCTGTCTCATCTTCGTTGAGACTAATCAGCAATGTGTATCGCAATACTATATGCAAAGATTCGGACCCACAGCTCACCGGTCAGTAGTTCAAGTCTGTTCGGCCACAAGTGGTCGATCAGCAGTGTGAGTAATCGGCATGTACAGGATATAGCGCCACTCACTTTTAACTCACACGAGTCACATCACGTGGTCACGCCTTAACTGGTTTCTCTGCACAGATTCGTGAGATGCGCACTACTGATGATTATGAACAACGATGAAACGTCTGTGCAGTGATTCATCGTTTTTCAGCATGGATTGACTTAAACTGAAGAATGAAATTTCAAATTCAACAAGTAGTTGTCCATACAATCATATGTTAATTTAAAAAAACCCACTAGAGAATTCCAACCTTCATAAACTGTGAAGTTTGAAATAAAGAGGCTGATTCATAAATCTCGTCATGTCTCTGAGTGTTCTGACTTTTTGGTTAAGACGTGTTAAATAAAGTTGCTAATGGACGAAGTAGGTGAGTAACAAAACCGGAGCGCACAAAAGGGATGATAGAAGGATTATTCGGTGGGTTCGTTGTCATTTGTGGTTTGTGCGCAGTATACCACCAATACCACAGTTGAAGGTTACTAAACGATACTGTAACTTACATTCTATGAATACCACACTCAGTGCAAGCGCCAACTGGACAGTCGGGTATCGGCATCGAACCTGTGGTAAGAAGGGGTTGCAAAACTCGATCGAAATTGTTGGTATCCCGAGATCCATTGCTTGACAAATCTCCCAAACTTTTTCCAGGTCGACCGCCAATCCCTCCATTTCCACCCGCACCACCTTCAGCTGGGGATCCCGGATGACCACCAGAGACGTTGCACTAGAAAGTGGCCAGATTTCAACACAGAACTTAGAGGATCTCAGAGGTTCTGACAATACACATCAACAAAAATCCGCCAAATGCTGACTTACCTCAATGAACATGAGCAGCCGCGGATCGTCCACAGTGACTGTTACAACGCCTCCGTCTCCACCATCCCCTGCATCCCCTCCACGACCACCGTCTCCACCCTGACCACCAGTGCCTCCTGAAATACATGTATGGAATATGGTGTAATAAATCGTGGATCCGGAAGATGCAAGTGGGAAAAAGTAAAGTCTGAAAAATAACTGACAATCCTATCGAAACCTTTTACTTACTCAGCCACTAAATATCCCCAAAACAGGCGAGGTGACATGGTATTTTCTGCACACACAATCATTTACGTAAGTAGCGGATGAGCGGATGAGTCCGGTAATAACGAATACGAAAATCACTGATTTCTGTCATCGAACAGAATGTTGGTAGCATCGGTCAAAGTTGTTAGTTGGTTTGTTCATTGATCATTTGCAACCTAACATTCGCTGCCCAAATGCCCAGCCCAGTTGTGAAAACGTGTTCTTGCTCCTCAATTTCTAACGTGTCATCACATTTACCCCAATCTCAAAATGCTATTTGTTTCCAGGCTGTAGCATGTATTTGCATTCTCCAGAGTTCTCATTGCTGGATAGGATGAAGGATGAGGCCCACAACTGAAGCCCGTTCGTTCAAATTTTAATAATCATTACTTGAACAGCCGTTGCTTTGTTACCTCTCGGGAGTAATTGATCCGATGCCCCCAAAGTTTGTCGTATACGGTGGTATGGCTTTCACCCCAACCAGTACTTGAAAGTGCTTTGTTCGCCAGTAATTTCAGATTTCTTGTATATATGTTGTGATACACGCATCATTAGGGAGACAGTGAAGAAACGGTTTTTGAAAAATTTCGGTGAACTTTTTGTATGTATAAACTAAATGGAGGATTTTGTGGGCAAGAGATGTTCCAGCAGTTTTTCCGGCCTGAATTCTGTTCGAGAGACTCATCAGCCGTAAACCAGGCATTGAAGTACATAGAACTGTCCTGATGATTATTTCGCTTATAGTGGGCTTCGATGAGCCGAATAATGGGTGTACTATCTTTGCAAACTACTTGCGAGGAGCATCAAAATGAAATTCGTGGTGACATTCGGAAAAGGCTAGTTCTAAGGATAGTTACTACCAACATTTCGCAGAACTAACCTCCAGTACGCGAAACCCCTTGACAAGACTCTCCCATGCTTGCAGAAGGGGAGTTGGAAGCGAAGCAACACGTACGCATCGATGAACAAACCTAAGTCAATAGCATTTTACCAACATTTTGGGCTTCCCATACATGTTAATCTGTAACATTGCATAATGTGGTTGGATGTGATTGGACGCATTTTATTCGCATATTCCTTATGTTTTTTTCCTGTTCAGAGAGCCCTGCTTGCCAAGAAGTTTGACATTCTCCATTTTGAACAGGATGTTAAGGCCTTAAGGACGTCTAAATAGTGATTATCTAGAAGTTATCCCTCTAATCAGTGCCGTCTGTAGGACATCAGGGTCTGTACCAGTTCCGTGTATATAATGTTCCATTAAGTGGGAGTCAAAACAGCAGATGAAGAGACGATCACACTAAACTATACGAACAAGTTTTTGAAGGCTTCAGTGCATGCGATTGTGAAGAAATTAGACGTCCTAAATGGAGACGGCTCACTGGAAAATCTAACGAGTCCCACTAAATACCACCCCAGATGAATTTCCCGTTGCCCTCTGGAGGTCGATTGCCTAGAATTAGGCATTTAGGTATAGGTTTTGTAGAAGAACATCTGGACCATGTCCACTTACGCGAACCACAAGAATCCGGAATAGAGCAAATTCACAAGTGCCTACCGGTCAACGTATTTCTATCTGAATGAATAGCTACGTTACATCATTAGATGTGGTCGTTCCAGAAAAATATCTTCTCCACAATAAGATGATCTCGTATTAGAAGACTTTTCGTCCTGAGAGACAGTTCTTCAGAAGTTCGTCCACCATTTGCATCGATGTGGAGGTGATTCTGGACTACCAACAGAAAATTTCTCGTCCAAAAGTTACTTTTGGTAAATGAAGCCAGGATCCATTGCTGAAAATCGCGCATAAAAACCATACGCTCATTCATAGGTTTATAAAGATGAACGAATTCGTGGCTTAAATGCCTGAGAGCACTGATTTTCCTGGTTCATACAACTGCACTCGCCTCGCAGCGGAAATCCGGCTCGAAAAACCGTCCTGTTAGGAAGTAGCTTAGGGATACACATAGCCGACTGGAATCAAGGGATACAGCAATAGTTGAGATATATAAGGTTTACAAAACTTAGGGTCATTAAAAAACACTAATTCATGTCGAAAGGGGCTCAGAACGTCCTACTGCTTCCTGAAACCAAGTATTTTGTGTTTGAGGAAACGGTGTCGTTATGCTGAAAGCCTGCAATTCGTCACATGTAATCAGAGGGACACCAAAGATGAGGGAAACGTGTCAGAAGGTATAAACCTCCATCGCAGCAGGATGATTTGCAATTCCTACTTTTTTTTAATACAACCTACAGTTCATGCTGTCAGTTTGGGAAGATCACTGGTTGTGAAATCGCACCCGATTAAGCTTTTATACCGTAGCTGGCCTAATTGGAAAGGTCTCCGTTGTGGTAGACGAGGTATTTACTACTGGGATGTTGTGTTAATTTCCAAGATTATCGAGCTTATATCAGCACCCGACCCAAAAGAACAAGACGCGGCATACAGTGCAATTGTCAACGACAGCGTACTGCCTAAAATGGTACTCTCGACATGTACTATTCCGATACAAAATCTCGTCATACTGACGCACAGATGTATAGGTCTCTGTACCATTATGATCGTCTTATAGATTGATTTGTCAAAACGAAAGCCTTTTCCTCCACCGACGAAGGAACACAACATGACTAGATAACTCCACTGTCGAGACTATGAAATTCTTCAAATACCCCCGATTTTACATTCAACCTGATTATCAGGTCAGATAAGAAGTGAATATATGGATCAGTTAAAGGCCTTCATTCAACTAAGGAGGAATTTGTTGCTCAGAACAAAAACCAGCCTCTTAACGAAGAATCACCCCGTTCTACTTTACGCATGGAGGTCTTTATTTGTCGAAGATCTTCCCTGAGTTATGGGAACATCATTGCTTGAGACCAGAAATGTGGTTAATTAAGGTGTCCAACCATGGTAATCGTCAAGGCTGCCCTGGAAATAACACGACTGTATGAACTCCAAACAGTCTAGACTCCAGCAGATAGTACAAGTTCCCCGAAAAACGGAAAAAGTATGCAGGGTGGCTCTGTCACTCAGGAACTCACATAAAACATGACCTGCTAATGTCAAATCCGACGTTATTGGTTTTGGTTTGTCCTTTGTCGCTAGATACAAGATTAGATAAGAAAATTCGTGCAAATCCTGCCATCAGCGGTCACACACGTGAAGCCACAACCCACGGTTTACACGGAGCTGGTTCATTCTATCACAAGAGCCAATCGCAAAAAAGCGAGCACATAACTGTCGAATATACAGGCAAATAATTGAAGGGACGAGAGAAGCAGCGAATGGCTGATTGATTGATTGACTGCTTGTCTGACTAATCGGTTGACCGTTTGATGGGGTGAGTGAGTGAGTGAGTGGGTGAGTGAGTGAGTGAGTGAATGAGTGAGTGAGTGGGTGAGTGGGTGAGTGAGTGAGTGAGTGAGTGAGTGAGTGAGTGAGTGAGTGTGAGTAATCTGTTCACTAGATAAGTAAGCATCTGACCAACCGAGCAAGCAAGCACATACTACAAACGAAGGAGTTTCTCAGTCTATGGGAGAATATTCTGTGCTTCATGCTTGAGAAGTCATCATGTTATTCATACAATCGGTCAAGTTAGTCAACCGGGTACCGATGAGAAACGCAAGTACCCTGAAATTTTACTACCACATACTGTAGAATCACCATCACCACCGACAGCAGTGCACAAATAATACATACTGATGCTTAACTGACAAACCGTAGAGTAGCCTTGGTACTGCTCATATTGTGTGCAAAATAATAAACAGCCAGTAAAACACGGTTCGGTCACCAAACTGTTGTCCTCACGAGAAAAGTTGAACGGCCCTTTGGAGCCATTAACCATCTACAACAGATATTTGTTTTTCGGCAGGCTTGGCACGCAAAAGCGATGGTTGGAGAGTGTCTATAATCTCACGTCGACTTGAGTGAAAGACGAAAGTGTAGTTAACTGCGAGATGTTCCTTATGGAGGAGCATTTATTGACAGGTTTCATTGTACTTGCTTAAAGGTCCGGTGGATCAAGTCGTACCATATAAAGTCTCAAAAACCAAGCAATTTTCGAAATGTACTCCAACTACAAAAAGACAGCCTACATAGTTTTGTCAGTGTTTCATTTTGCGCAGTTGATGAAATCGTTACAAATCGAGAAGGCAACTGGAATTCACTTAAGTCCCCTAGACGTCCGAATTCTTTCACTCACAAAACACATTATTAATGTCCAAAACATCTTCCGTTCACATGAGTGACCCAAATAATCCGTAGTTATTCAGATGAGCTGATGAGTGAACTCAACAAGACTAAAAAGGTACTTTCTATGGCATTCACTACTGAATCCACATACGGAAAGAGCGCAAATGGCAAGATTCCAGCTAGAGAAAGAATCCTCAAAATAAGTTCAATGAGAATGGAGAAAACGTGTCATCATGTGGTCCTGGCTGCACGAATGATGGGCTATACATAGGAGAGGATTCTACAATGCCATATGGTATATACCTTTTATGAAGTGCTATCATGATAAACTCAGTTTTCTTCAATTTCTCGAGCACCATAAAATACGGGCTAATGTGACATGACACACTGATGCCTCCATCAGTGTATTTTTGGACCCAACTCAGTCAACTCAATTTGTCAAAACAACTGTTGACGAGAACTGGGAGAAATCGATTGGTCTCTCAGTTATCATTCATAACTGAGGGATTATTATTCATGGCTGACGGATGCCGTGTACGCGCTGAACGGTGCTCGCTGTGTTATCGATCGGTATCTATGATGCACTAGTCTTTCCTAGCCTAAATATAAACCGGTTCAACGTAACACCGAATGGAGATAACATTATTCCATGGCCATTATTGGCAACGCAGTCCCAACACTAAACATGCGCTATCCTCTACATCGGAGTGGATGGTCGAACAGCGTATTTTAGACACTGAATTTACGAAATGGTAACTGGCACGCAAATGGTTCGTGGTAAATAGTTGCCATTCATTCAAATTCAATTAATCGGGCAAACTGACGCAGAACTTACCATCCCCAGCATAGAAAAATTGCTGACGACTAGAACTTTTCGGCTTTGTGCGCTTTGGAAAAGCATTTTGTCCTTCTAGTTTATCCGCCATAAATGAAACGAAGGAGGAGGCTAGGATGTTATCCAATACCGGAGGTTCTCTAAAGACTCCCGCTCGCTCATTTCGAGAATGTCTGTGGGACTGACCGCCATAGCGTGGACCTTGCAACAAATCAATAGCAGCTTCAGTGATGAGGGAATAAGCCGATTCCTGCTCGCGACCAGGTACATACGTGCAGGGACGATGGGGGTTTGCTTGACTGAACGAGCTTCGTAGCATGTTGCAATAAGTTGAAACACCTTTACCACCTTCTCCTCCAGTACCGCCATCTCCACCTCGGCCACCATCCCCTCCACGTCCACCGGGAGCAAATATCAAAATTGGCGGCTGCGATATCTGTTGATCCTCCGATTTCGATGTTGAATTGAGTGAAATCGTGAAACAGTGTACACCATTGACAAAGAGTACTGCCTTACTCTGACCCATACATGTGAGTTGTTCGGAATTACCGTTTTTGTCCGGCCTTAACAAACGGAGATCAACCTACAGAAAGAACCAAAATGAATTCCCGCCTTGAAAACGGCTAACTAAACACTAGTGGAACTTCCGAAAATGTAAATTTAAACGTATTAACACATATGCTGATCGTGTATCCCTTAACATAACCATCTGAAGATGGTGACCCAACATCCGAGGACTGTCTGCATGACTGTCTGAACCAGCCTTTTTCCGTTGTCAGTTTGCTTCTAAATGAATATCTGAATGCCACAAACTAGTCCAGACAAATGCATCGGTGTTACTCAACATTCCAAGACCCGCCTTTTTACTCTCTGGAACTGCGACATTTTCTAGTCCCGGGGAATCTCATCTTAAAAATGTGGCCGGTGGCACATTTTTTATTCGACTGAGGTAAACAGACCGCGCTCTGTTCGACAGATCTATTAAAGTGGCAGATTTGATCGTTTACAAACGCTTTGATGCGTATGACAGATTTTGTAAGATGTTTAATCGCATGTCTTCCCATCCACTTCACATCTACATGCATTTATTTGAAATTTCTTTTATCAGGATGCTGAAAATTCAACCTCTTAGTGTATAAGACCTGGTTAAGAAATCGAAAATTTGGTACTGCGTAGTTACCCCAAATGGCACTCACCATTGCAATGGTTTCGAATCCACGAATGACTGTTCTTTTTGGCTTGCGTTACTGAAAATTCTCCCCACTTTGTGTTGGCAACACGGACAGTCTGGAGTGTTCAGATCACATTTCCTGCCATAAAATTGATGTTTTTAATACATCATTTTGCTCACTTGCCTTTATGCTTCAAGAGCATTCTAGTGGGCCAAGTGGTCTTCTCAGCATTCATGTGTTTCTAACATGGATGAAAGCAGTGAAGGTAAGGTTTCCAGTAACTCCGCATTGCCGTGCAGAATTAACGGAACCTCCGGATTTAGCGAGAGACTGGCCACGGAAAACTTAGGTCACACATTGCATCCAGTGCAACTGTAAATTATTTGTCTATCAATCAACGGTAATCAGGATTAGCGTCCACTAGAATAAACTAGTTTTACTTATATCCAGAGCAAAACTGACCAGTAGGTGTTAATGACAATCGAGAAAACTAGATACTTGACCCTATTGTTGGAATTGGTGAGTAACGGACACACTACCTGCATCCCAGGAGTATTCATCGATAGGCTAGATGAAGTGATATCGAAAACGTTTCCAATCCCCTCAGGATGCATTGACTTCAAACTGCGCATTAGTACGATCAACAACTGACTCGAATCACAAGTTTTGAAAATTGAAATCAATAGAAACTGTTCTACTGAACAAATTAGACTCACATAAAGGGTTGCGCCGTTGCCACCGCGACATCCAGGAAAACCATCCGTACCTCGTCTCCCATGGCCACCGGGTAAACCTTCTCTCGACTCCGGATAATCCGCTGAATCTGCTTTTGAAAAGATTTATTGTATGAAGCAGCAGACAAGCAGCTGAGCAAGCTGATTCCTTTCTTTTCCATACTCTAACAAGTTTGTCCTAACCCGGCTGTAGTATGCAATTACCATTTACAGATACACTTAAGCCTTACAGTTATTCAACTCATAAAATTTCCTAAGCATGCATACAATGGTATCGGGGATGCCGTCACTGAAAATTCGATTTTGGCAAGATTGACCACGTGATCGTCGTTGATAATCCCAGTTCGATGTCATACGATTTTCCTAGCTAGCCACAATCAGGACATGGCAGATTGCGAATGAGCTCTATGGAAAGTGTAAACAGCGTGATTAAACAGCGAAATCTTAGCCGCTGACCAAACAGCATTTTGTTTCTTTTTTGTCTTTTACGGCAGCTCCACTGACGTGGCGCGGTGTTAGCTTTCATGACCGTTTATCTCACCACTCGTATCTGAAAGACTGAAGTGTAGTAATGCAAAATATGCTAGAAATAACATGGGTCAAACTATTCGCAGGCTGAAATTACAGTATCATCTATTTAAACTGAAAACACCGCCGCCGAAAGAGCTAGTCATTTAAACGCTTGAAAGTACATCGAATGCTTGGAGGACTTCCAGTCAACTCAGGGATCCTCGACTCCAAAAAAAAAAACTAAAGATTGAAAGGCAGCGGTCAGATGCATGTAACATTTTAGCCCGGGTTGCGATAGGCTTTTCTCATCTCAGCACATGTCAGCAGTTTTCTTGTGATAGTACTCAAAGTGTCAAGGGCACATGCAGGAAACCAAACATAAGATTTCATCTAGAATCACTTTTAGTAGGGTTCGCTGCTGACGTTGTCCCTACACTTTACTCTAAACGCATACACGATTTTGACATCAACTGGCGCATTATTGCGTCAGCTTCTGGTGCATAAAGATTACTTAGTTAAGTTTGACCTTACCGTCTTTTAAGTTTGCTTAGCCATTATGTAAACCAGCAAAGTGCTGACTTGGACATGTATTGGGCATTGGCATGATGACCAGATGAAAACCACATTGACATGTACTGATAACAGCTGTCCAACAGGCTGAAATAGGTGGCTTCATCATTTAATAATAATTCAAGTAAGATTCTAAATCAATGCACATGCTGTTTAAAGACTGAAAAGAACCATAATCGATTTGTTTTCGCTTTTAAACGTGAATGCTATTAATATTCTTCTTTCCCAGATGATGGGCGCAAAATCCAACTAAAATGCGTTTACGGTAATATATGTGCACCTGAATTTCCATCCCATTCAGAATGAATACTGGACTTACTGTCTCCAGCATCATTCTCAGAGACGAGACAACAATAACTACCCGTAAGAAAATCAATGGCTTCAATCAGACTTTATCAAAAAAACACATTTCAAACAGTGAATTCGTAGAATATTTGATATTGAAAGGATCAGGGAGACCTAACAATATGCAGTGACTTCTCTGGAGAAAATTATCTTAGCCAACCCAAAAATAGTACTTTAGCATGCCCTCAATGGACAAACGGCGACAAAAGCCAAACGGAGAGAATTCAGCTCATAATTAGAAATAATTGTGATATACACAAAGATCTTTCGCAATCCGATCACAACACAGTAGAAGGTAACACACTTCTTTCAAAGTGGTCAAAGTGAAACTGCAGGGTACCAGCAGATCAAAGGCGAAATGCTGTGCCAGCGGATGGATAGTTAATTCATCCGTACTTAATAAACTCCTGTTGTCTGATATGTACACCAGACACAGAGTCAAGTCAGTAAGCGGGTGTATCTCATGGAACCACGAACGGACATCAGCGAAGATGAAACTTGTGCTCTGAGTGTTCCATACTTCTTGATTTATCATCTTCATGCTATGGGAGAAAAGAAGAGGAAATCTACAGCCACCGAAGTAACAATGGTACGGTTTGAGCTTCCATTTCCTTCGAGGGTAAGCCTTATGTGATTTAATTTAACAGCGAAAACATCGTAGAATCCTGTGTCAGGATACTTAACGAATAGCCGTTTCCGTTCTTCTGTGAAGGACAGGTAGGAAGAACAACCTTTCGACAAAGTGACTGTCCAAACCTCATTGTTTAATTAGGCAGAACCAATGTTCCAGCGCCGGATCTTTGGTCGCTAAACTGTCCTGAGCAGAGATACGGGCCAGTGTGTAACTGAAGTGAGGCCTCCAACACTGCGAATAGACGGAAGGGGAGAGTCACGAATGCACGGTGGCTTAACCTTTGCACGGAGGCGAGATAGCTCAGAGCGCAAATTTACTGACCGAAAGGTCCGTGGTTCGAACCCGACCTCCGCATCTCGACTTCCCCTGTCTAGGCTTGGGAAACCTGGCAGTATCCCAGCCCTCGTGCTTCCTTCTGGTGGCATGGAAGTTAGGCACCAAAAGGGTGCTACAGCTGAACGATAGCCTTTACACAGCCTAAAGAGATTTGCGAAAATTCTGCCCATTTCGGATGAATAATAAACGAAGTCGCGTACCCCATAAGCTGATGCCTATTCTACTTAGTTTTATCCGGCCTTGATGGTGGTTCGCGCTCTAGCACTGCTCACAATGGTGTTGTAGGATTTCTGGGCATACCATACCAAAATTTGAAATATTACGTCCCCTTGATCCATTTTATCGAGATAGCCAAATGAAATAAGTTGCGAGATGGTAAAGTGCGGTCAGAATGTGAAGCAGTGATGTAGCAAAACAAAACAACGCATTCAAACCCGTAGGGTGAGAAAAAGTGGCTGCTTGATGTGAGCAAGAGGTGAATAGTAATAAGGAATGATGAAACCTACCTTGACCGTCTACTCCTCTAACTCCTGCTTCTCCATGTCGTCCAGGAGCTCCGGGTAATCCTGACGCTCCAGAAGCATCGATGACATACTGGAAGCATGGAGGAAAGCACATAATTCAGTCACTTAAAAAAAGCTAATAATCATTATCGTCATGAGGAAAAGCAACGGTGTTAAACAGCGCTACTTTGGTGTTTTAAAAACGTAGCGGTAGTTGATAAAGCAATGATTCATTCACTAAAATCGCATTAGAATTCAACTACAACGATACACTATGCGATATCCTGACCGACCCCTGTCGGAAAAGCCTTAATGTCATTAGCCGGTTACATCGTCAAAGGCTTCCGTCGTTAGTTCTACCCTTTTAAAACGAACGGACGGAATATGGGAGATTACCGTTTTCATCATTGATGATCGTCGACCATCTGTCCTTGATCACTTCAATTTGGCTGCTGTGACACAGACCATCGCGCTTGCACCCCAGTGACTCGCCTACACTGTGGTTTCACAATTGGGAGTCAACCTCTGTCCCGCTACCATAGTTTACAGGTAATTCGGGACAGAAGTTAACTGAAGAGGATGCTAAAAAACTTAGCTGACTTCATAACATATACTTAACAGAGAGTAAAGGTGCCTTTTCAGCAAAATCATCCTCAGACTCGCACATTTGCACGCTATATGGCGTGAAAAGGACAAGAAAAAATTGTCGAAATGTTTACTGATTTCAAATGAGTGTCGACGCCGGGCAGTCAACCAGTAATCTACATATCACAACGATTGGTTTATCGCAGGTCAACTGGTAGTCGGAATGCTATCGATCTGGCTGTTGGGCAATTTTCTCGGCTTAGCCAAGGTAGCCTGAGCTTGGAAAAAACAATTTTTGACGAAGCCAAAATGTCCTTTTCGAAATGTAATAATAAACTGGAAACAAAGAAGAATCTTTGAGAAGCATCCAAGGTTTCTCACCTCATTAGAAGCGCATCTATTTTGATAGAAAAGAATAAACAAAACGTTCCGAAAGCTGGTCACCAGCCAATGCATGCAGCCCTTCTGGTAAGTGGCTGAAATGTTTTCTCAGCTTGACAATTTTCATACAAACGTTCAGTCGCCGATTGAGAAGCAGTCAATAGTGCGTAGTGGTACTGCAGTCCCACGTGCTTTACCGGAGTCCCGATTTGTGTACCAGCTTGGGGAAAGATAGATAAACTGTCCTGGGAAATGGGACACAAATTGGTCCATACCTCATCACCTTATTGTGTGTGGTAGTATCTTACTTGCACAAAAATAATATTCTCTGGCTGTTGGTATGGACTACAGACTCAAACCAAATTACTTCGTTTAGCTTGTGCTTAGTGGAGAATATGAACAGCAGTTGTGTGTATCCATACGATACATAATGAGGTTTGGTTTGTCGACGTCATCGTCTCAAAGCGTTACCCATGAACGAATTAAGGCACTATATAATTATCGTTAGTAACCCTAACACAAATGTCTATCTCACCTGAATAAATTCTTCAGTGTTATCTCCGACGTTGACATGAATAGGTAGATCACATGGTAGAAGGTATTTGTCCGGAGAACATGTGCTCTCAAGCATGAAACTATCACGCTCTGTCACCGGGGTTGTGTGTAGTGTGTCCTGAGCTCTTGCAGGTCGGCCAGCTAGGTTGAGAGAGTTCGTTGGTATGACTGTCGATCTACCAGGTAACAACTTCGTGCACTGTTCAACTAGATCCGTATATCGGATAATCTGGCATAAAGTGTACAGACCACAGAGGGATAATAGTTTGTCAGAATATAAGTTCGACGAAAGTTAAAATTGTGACATTTCAACTACCAGCGAACATCTCCTTTCGAGTTAAACGAATCCTTTCTCGTTCAACCTGAGTTTCGTTCGTCAATAATTTACCACCTGAGAACCGAAACTGATGAGTACCCTTAGTTTTTCAAGATGTGTTTAGTTAGTGGGTCGAAGGTCAGTTCTTGAACGATGGACGCAGCAGGTGCTCATCATACATTTTTACGCACCTCTGTGTATTGGGGTCCGTTACAAAACCTGATCAGGCTGTTCAATTGAACAAGCCCCACAGATTAATCAAGCGCGCTTGTACTCATACTGATCAATGTCCAATCGCTATAGTCAAAAAAGGTTCGTAGTGCTACGCCTAACTTTTCGACGTTCACGCACCCTGTAAGCAGCAGACCTGCACTTTAAAAAGCCTCGGATTTTTGCAATGCTTGAACTAGTTTGGATGCCTTTATTGAGCGCCTAATAGACATGATCACATGTCGAGCATTCTTGCGAACAGATTACACACCTGTACAGGCATCAAGGATGGAACAAGTAGCACTTGGCAAGTAGTTTTACCGATATAACTAGAAATCGAAGAAAATGAAGGGATGATTGGTCGATCCGGTTGGGTTAAGAGTGCAAAGGTAATAAGAATCAGGCGAAGTCTTGCATGTGAAGATAATGGACATCTTACACACCCGAGCCTCCTACACCACTGCATTTCTCATTTTAATTTTGACTTTCGTTGTATATCGATGAACATCCGATCTCCCCGTGCCACAAAGAACCTAATCCCATGACTTTTGGCGGGAAACGTGGGCTGAAAATACAGAGTCCTGCTAGACAATGGCAGAATTCAAGAGTTTCCGTAGTCACAAATGGAGTGAGTATAAACTCGACTCTTTTACTGATGTCTGCCAGGCGGCACTCATTCACCGCTGATTAGTCAATTTCGGCGATGCTGTAAATGTAAACACAGTTGCCAGGTCCAACAAGTAGGTGCTTTAAGTGAAAAAATGTTTAATATTTTACAAATAAATGGATCTGTATGCTACAGAAAGATAGCTGGAACCAAAGAAAGTAAGGTGTGATCCTTTAAGAAAGACTACCGACATAACAGAAATGTCCCTTTTTCAAACCAGGAATAATTGCACGCAAATTTTACATTATGTTACATTGCCATGGCATCTTCCCAAGTCAGTTGACTCGCTTTATCCCTGCGTTTACTTTCATTTTAAGAGCTTTAGAAACTGCTTAGTGTTTCTTCTCAACCTTCAAGATTTAAGCAGCCTGCTGAGCTGAACAATATATGGCCTTCTGAGTACCAGGCCGGCAACGTTTGTAAAAAAAGCACTTGTTTGGTGTGTGACCGCAGTATGACCGCAGCAATTTTATAGGAGAAATTTGCACTATTGCCTAGTTGTCTCCGCCATAGTCACGTGAGTAGAGGTTATACTGCATAGGGAAGAGCACAAAACTAGTCCAAACAGTGAGTCTCAATCGACGTAGGCAACACAGTACAACCACGATATTAGTCAGATAACTCATTCGGTCCGTTTGCCTAGAAACCTAGACCCATTTGGAGGTTACTCAAGTAGTCTGCCACGACATAATCAGCTAGGCTACGCATGGTGATGAAACATCAGTGAAAAAGTGACTTGTCAAGTAGCCTGCGCTGGAGAAGACTTCCGTTTGCAAAGTGTCTCATGGAATAGCTTAGAACAATTAAAGTGTCTGTCCTTCGATCAGGCAATACTTTTCTCAGCTAATTCATAATATCAGTGCCGATCAACACATAGGTCTATCACTGGGCCAGCAAACAAAAACCACAGCTTGCCTATTTCACTCAAAATCGATCTTAAGTGGCACCGTACCAATATTTTTGTATTCCCATACTACTGACGAGTAACGGGATGTCGATCCAAAATTCTCATTGGCCTGCTGAGCAGCACAGACAGCTCAACCCATGGGACAGAAGAGAGCGTCGCTGAGCCGAGAAAACATGCCACGTCTTCTAATATTGATGGAGATTGGCCGACACTCCACTGTCGGATATTTCACTGTTTCAGGACCGTTAGGCAGACAGGCTAACTTGAAGACCAAGCTGTACCGAACAAATCACAAAAGTAGTGTCTGGAGACTTAACAGAGACAGTTTCCATCATAGTTGGCTGAACACCATCCTAAGCAACAGTCATTTAAGGTTCGGTTGGATCTCCCATTCACACCAACTGAGTGCGTCGGTGAGTTAGGCAACACATCTCCAGTTATCCTTTTTAAACCGAAAAAAGCACGTACTGGAACATTTCTCCAAAGAAAATTATCTGGCAGTGGAATGACCACACTCAAATGGCATACAGCAAGTGTATTGCAAGGGTATGAGTTAAAGAGACGAGTGAGGCCGTTTACCTGAGATTTTGACTGGGGAGTACGGTGTGTGTGTGCGTCGCAATCATTTGGAGTGGTAACTGGCATGAGGGGAACGGAAGTTTTCGTACACAGTGAGGGCGAAAGCTCGGGTATACCCCGATGTTCCCCAGAACAAATATTCTTGTTGACAGTTCTCAGTTTTTCAGTACTGAGGGGAGACCGTATGGAGTTTGGGCGAGTATGCTCTTCGTAAAAGCGCCTCAGAGCTTCATCCGCTTCGTTGAACTCTGCATGGGTGGACGAGGGCTTTGGGAAATTGAAAGCGACATCAAAAGGATACACCTTTAGCCAGGTAAACAAAAAAATGTCCAAGACAAGCTTTTCTAAATTTGAGTGTGCATCCATAAAAATCCAATAAGGACAAGAGTACTTTTAAGTTATAAACCGATATTTCTTTTTTCAAGGCTGCATTTGCTGGTAGCCTAACTTCTACACTAAATGAGAATTTGATGTTTTTTAGACTACAATCAGCATTCGGTGTTTGCAAGAATCAGAATCAAAATTAAGCGTCCACCCGTATGACTGGGAAAAAGTTGTTCGTACTGCATCTGATTTTACTGTGGCCTAAGGTTTTCAGATAAACCACACGGTCTGATAATAGGGATCCAATTTTGACGTTTCTCTGTACCTAAGTGGGGCTTTCGTGCTTACAGTCCACCTGAGTCTTAGATACTGCGGTTATTTACGAGATGGAACACTCAACAAGTTTAACAAGGAATGGAAACTGCAGGAGCCGCTATAACTCAAAGACGGCCAAAAGGTTGAAGCGTCCGGGAACGGTTCAGATACACTCAAGCTCCTCGTTTGTAACATTTAAAAATGAACTTGACGGGAGGCAGGATGCCCATAGGACAAACGGTTCGAATAAGACGCATGAATAGTATAAATTTAGTGTGAGACGGCAAAATAGGCACACTGATACCATCATGCTTGGCTCCAAAGGTTCCGCTGCCCAGTACTACCATCTTGGTCACACTGGCTTCCTACTTGTTTGCACGTACAGTACACCCTCTGTAGGGAAATACTTGCAGCAGATACTAAATTGTTTCCTTGATAGGTGAGGTATCCTATCGAAGGAGATAAGAAACATAAAGGATAATCTACATATTTAGAAACTGGTTAACGAAAGTTTTGGATGCTTTAAGCTATGCAGGACAGGGTGTGATGAAAACAAGCAGTCCAACCGCAGTGCACGTTCATGTATTAGAATGTGGAACTGAAAAATCCTTGTGCGTCGGCAGGATTTGTCTGCATCATTGTTGTTGGCGTCCGCTCTCTTGGCCGAGGAGGGCCGAGCTTGTTTCATATAAGAATCGAAAACGAAGACAGTTGTGCTGAAGATGCATACAAACATTACGCCATAACTGTGTCGTAAGTGGAAACTGAAAATAGGTTTCTTTCAGTGAATACGCATTGCATGTGCGTTGCATGTGTTGGAATGCCTGTCTTGTAAACTATTGATAGAGCGAATTGAATCAAATCTATGGAAGGCGGTGGCGTGAAAAACGATGTAGGAAATGCTAGAGGCTATGTCTGTGGCGGTCAAACTGGGTAACTAGACAAATAGCAGGACGCATTGTCATCATGGCGTTTCCTCAAGAGGGATAAGTTTGCAAATTCTAAGGCCATGGTATCATTTATTCTAGCATGCGAGGCACTAGTAGGAAGATATGATGTGATTAAGGCAGCAGATACAGTAAATTCACACTGATCAACTATGAGTTCGATAGTGATAAGCATGATAAGGTCGCACACACCGAAGCGCTTGCTTTCGTACTCAACTCCTTCCGAATATCACGCGTTTCTCAATCCTTAATTGGCTTGGTCTACGGATACAAAAAATTAACTTTTCGGTTTGTCTTAATGTGCTTATCAGGAAGGTCAGATTCCTGAAAGCAACCACAGAACGCCCGGAACCTACTGAGACCCTAAAACTTCACCAAAATCTCAATAGGAAAGCCGGCAAGCATCCAGGCCAGTCATTCAATCAATTCAGCAACAGCCTGGATCGATGAAAGCAAAATTCAAATAGCGTGAGATCCCTTGTAAGTGTTGCACTCGCTCGTTCGCAATAAACCTGTTGTATTCCTCATCGGTGAGTCTTTTTTCCGGCATTAGCCACTGGAGCGGGAACAGCAGTCAGATATAACAGTGCTGTACATCGTCTTTCAGCCGTTGAAATCCAGTACAGTATGGCTCTTTGAAAAAAAACCTTGGGAGTGTGGCAGAGTGTATTCTCGAGTGGAGTGCTTCATATTGATAATAAATACAAAATGAACCGCTGTTCTTACTATTTTCACTAGTTTAAGACCATTTCACTACCTGCCTGGTGCTTTCCTGGGAGAACGAGCAAGTTTACCACATAAACCTTCTTTAAATCGGGACTATTTTGCTCTCCTTCTCTGATACTTTGCTATCGGTTACTAAATGTCATATTTGGGAACCATAAACACCAGTTAAATAAACAGTCTGGCGTGGTTCACTGCTTTCACATAAACGAGCTACTTTGTGTTTCCCTCACATCTTCATCAGTGCTTTGTTTTACAAAAATGAGATGTGGCAGCCGCTCCGCAAAGCAAACCACATCTTGCTCAGCACACCCTAGTGTACTTTAACGCTGATATCAGTAGGTAGTCGTGTGGGAATGACCCACAGAATGAACAGAAAACGAAACTGCTCTCAATCAATCGGTTCGATTCCATCAAACATCTTCGATTGCGTACGGAAATACAAATGTATTTCACGCCAAACTGTTTTATCTATGATGCACTGACCTCGGGAAGACAGGCCAGTCAAACGGTATCACAGCAATTTTCCGTGTTTGTAGCGACGTTTAATGGTCACACTGATTGACCGATCTGTAAGGCAGATTTGCATTCCACAGAATATCCATTCAGATCATTTGAAAGCCACTCGGAAAACAGGTCGCCAGATAGACTGATGTAAAAGCCAACTCGTCATCGGTATCCCGCGATTCTAGTGGAATTCGGACATAAGCTGCTGTTTCCGAGTGGGATGGCAATCATCTTATTAGTAGTTAAAATCAGTAAGCAAGTTGTCAGCTGCCTTTTCAGAGTTGCTGGTGAATGATCAAAGTGTCTTATGATCAATGAAGGTCGGTTGCAACGTTTTCCTTAGAAGTCGAGCTACTGCTAACAGAGGGTCGAGAAAGAACTTAAGAGTTAACAGAAACTACGATATAGTATCGTGGATTTTGTGTCGTCGGATCTGTAAGCAGAAGCAACAAATATCCATGCAAACGTTCAACTGAAATTGATCAGCCTAACCAAAAATGCTCATGACCATGGTAAGTGTGTTCATTGTCCCGAATGCGACGTACTATCGACCTCGGTTAGCTCAAAGCTGCAGCTAAGAGGCACGGAAAAAAACTAAATAGGTTGGAATTGTGAAACGGCTTCAAACGGCTGGGACTAGAAATCAAGTAATCAGTTCCGTCCTACTCAACCGAAGCATGACCACATCTCAGTTTTATCCCATGAATAGGATAGATGCGCTAACAGTAGTGAAGGCCTGCATCTCAGATACAAGGTCATAATGTTGATAATAGCTGCGCATCACCAGGTTATCTTTACAGTAAACTGAAGTTTGCGCGCTTTTGAACGAAACCATGCATCAAGCCCAGGAGTAGGGAGTGGCGTAGCAATTAGGGTTTTTCTAGCGATTGATACCCCATAGGTAAAATAGTGGCCCGCCTATCAGCCTGAATAAAGATCCTACATTCAGATGCTAAACTGTTTAGAAAAAATCAGCCCAATCATTTGCACTAGCCAATGTTTGGGAGCTCTTCTCCGGTAAACTGGCCCGAAACCAGATTCCACAATTGGAGAAATACACTAAAATAACTTTCAACAACCTTATGAGTGGTGTGCTCTGTCAGACCTCAAAATTTTTTTCACTGCTGTTACCCACATTTTACAAGTGAGAATCGTGATGATCCATAAAAAGACAAATGGAAACCCGTTTTTTTAACAGTTAGCCCTGATGTCCAACGTCTGAGTCACAAAGTTGTCTACGAAATTCATCGATTTAATCTGAATCGTTTCTGATTTTCGCTCACTGAAATGAGCGATTCGGGACATCTCTAGATCAGATTAGTCCTTTCCAAAAAGGGGTCTGCAGCAAATTAAGTAAGTAATGAGGACATACCCGATTATTTCTGTAAGTGAGCAATTATGGATAAGTTCGTCCTCTAAGAACCAGCCTTCAGGTGCTATTTACACACGCTGTTTTGACACTGGATCAGACCAAAATTTGTTTATGTGTACACGAATTACTAACTGTTTGATTGCTCACTACTTGAGTAGGTCGAAGCCGGAGTTTGCGGTGGCCTTTACATGTGCACTGTGACCTTACGTAAAAGAACAAATTAAATATATGGTGAGATTTTATAGCCTGTCCAACACGCCTATAACACAGCGATGTTACGGGGTTTAGGGACATACTGGACGATTCACAGGAAATTCCGTCCTCTGAAATTTTTCTTCATTGCTCAAAGCATTCTGCTATTTTGTCAGTTGCTACAGTTGAATTAGCCCAAGCGAATTCCCGCTGAGGATTATTAGCCCTGCTAGTCACAGTTACGGTTTTCACTAAGCAGAAGTGACATGTTTCTGGAAATTTCATTCTGATTTGAGTTGACACGGAATAATTCGGCATAAGTGATGGTACGCTAAGGTTTACATGCTTATAGAATTTACGATTCTCTCATCTACTTTTAGGCAAATGAGATACCTGTCAGTGAAGATTAAACTAATTTAGTGTTGCTCAGGATATAAAATCGAGTCAAATTATCCGCTAGTGGCCAAAACTCAGCTACCAGCACATGCAGTGTTTGCGAATCTTTCAACGGATGCTGATGATATTGCGCAATACGCCTCCCAAACTGAAAGCTTTGATTCTTCCCCGGGTGTATAGAATTGAAGCCTCTTGCTACTTCTTCACGGGATAGCGACCTGAAATATACGCAAGTCACTCAATCGAAGTAAAATGTGACTGCACTAATGAAACTCCTGTCACTGTAAAAACTTCATCTGTAGTGACGTCTAGGTACGGGGAATGACGGTAAGTAAGTGCAGAACAGTGTCAAATAAATAATAGCATATAATCATCCGATGTAACCCCCTTTTAAAGCCAAGCTGCTTTGCATCCCTAGGGAAGCCCGATGGCTAAAATGTTGCGAATTTGCTGAAGCCTGGACGGGAGCAGTCGAGATACCGGGGTGTGATTCGAACCGCAGACCCTCCGGTTAGCAATTCGCACCTTAACCACTGAGCCATCTCGAGCAGCATGTTGAATACACTCGAAAATGGTTCCGCAACGCGCTCCAGACTTCAAACGAGTATTGACTGTCAGCGAGTTGACCTTATCTAAAGTCTTACCAAGAATCCGTTCATTGATTTGGTCTCGAATATCTTTCAGTGGCCCTCCATGCGACATGATTCAAGGTATGTCGTGTGAGAGAGGATAAGACCTGGAGTTCTAATTTTCTGAGTGGAAAAGTTTGAGCTATTGATCGTTCGGTGGGTAAAGTACTATCGAATAATTTCGTTTGCACTTACGAAATATTCGGAGGCTTGCACACTATTCGCTCTGAGTTTTAGCTCCAAATAATCCACTTAGACCTCTGATTATTAGGGCATCAGGTAATAAGCGCAGTATCGAACCGATGTATGAAAGAGGTTGATCGTCCTTCTTACTGACTGGTCCTACAACTTTTCTATACTTTTTACCAAGAGGAAGGAGCGACTTGAATGCACAAACACCAAACTGAGCAGGTTTCAACAGATACGGATAAGCTTACGGCTTTCAGTGAAACTGCGCACAAGGTGTATATTGTACTTGACCAGGAAGACAGCAATGGTAGTCCACGATGAAATGTATTCATTGTCCTCATGCAATTGAAAATTGGCAAGCAAGCGTTTACCATGTCAAAACACAAATATCTATTTCTTCTTACTTTGTAGATGGATATAACAGACGTACATGTGAGAACCTGTTGCTCTGCCTCAATGGATGTGTGAAATGTATTTAAATTTTTTTGACGGTATAACTATCACACACACTGTGTCCATCAGTTTGCGCTTGCAAATTAGTTTTCTCCTCTTTAACAATATTCGTTCACCAATAATAATAACCTAATAGAAGATAATTTCAACTCTTATGAAAAAATAAGACGGAAACTTACCATACTGTACCACAATAGTTTGTCCAGTTTACCTTCCTTGGAATGACAGTTACCAATTTTTAGCCAGCATGTAAGATCGAACAAAGTTGTGGCCCTAAATAAATAGGTAGATTGCCTGAGAAGCGGATTATTGAAAACATTTTAAAGTGCTTACCTTTCATCACATTTTATCCTTATTAAAAATATCATACGTTGGTCAACTTGATCAACTTTGAAAGGGAAAGTGTTCCTGAGCACCACTTCAGCATCCCGAAACTAGTATTTAACGTTTTGTGGAACTACTGTTGGATTTACCTGTTCAGCAAGATCATCTCTCGTGAGACTGTAGATAATGGACTTTTCTCCACAACGCTGCCAGCCAATTAGTTCCTTTCTCCAGCGTGTGCCACCTACTCTCCGTGGTACACCGCGAAATAACCAGCTTTCCAATCTTTCGGGCTGAACAGCTTGACCATCTTCGTCGGCCGCAATCATATAGGTTAAGTGAGAATACTTTGAGGAACCTCACCACCTATTGGTATTTAGTAAATATTTAATGGACGGGATAATGGACTAGCGAAATTTGGTGCTTTCATTATGCAACCGTTTGAACTCTACTCATTGCAATACGATTTTCAACAATCGTCTTTGCTGACTTCGGTCGATCAAAATGAACGCGTGCTCAAAGTTATCCATAATGTGATTCGTCAGGAATGTTTGTACTGACCGATTCCTACGGAAGTAAAGTAAAAATGCAACAACGTTGCGGTTACTCAGACTAAGAAAGGATTCATAGTTATGGAAAAGTAGATTTTAGATTTTCTGTGCAGTTATCACTCATAATAAAAATTGCAAGTGTTGCCGATCTCACAATATTATGAATGGTTACGGATGAGTTTCCACCATTTGCGAGAAGGACCGTAAAGTTGTCGGGATTTTGCGTGATCAGCAAAATGCGGAGTATGCAAGCGCAAGTGTCTAGTTGCTAATCCGCAACATGCAGTCATTAATCATCAAGCGTTCGTTTTACAACTGAAGGCAAAAAAGCTGCCGTAGTTGGCAGTGCCATGTACCATGTGCCTGGAATGGTGGTGGGACAAAATAAAACAAATAAAACAACAGAAAGAGATATGATGTTGTTCAAGCACCAAAAACCTATGTATACACATCACTCGCAATCGATGTTTCTTACTTCATCTTCAGTGTTTCACCAGTTAGCCATGTCCTCAGTTGCAAAAACCAAAAATCCGGTTAAGACAATTCTTCTCTGGCCGCAACTTGGACTGATTCACGAGTACTGTGTGAACATTCGTAGAACATCGGCAATACATGCATGAGCAGCTAGTCTTCTCAAAAACGTTTTCGGTTAAAGCAACGCAAGGATTCCCCCACGCAGGTACTTTCCACCATACATATTCCAAACCTGACGGATCCTCTACACGAATTTGGTGATACGATGTGATAAACCACAGTGTCAAAGTTGAAATTCAGTGGGCCTAAGAGCAGCTACCTGGAACGAATTTCGCAACTTCAAAACATTGTGGAACCGCATATCCAACTAATTTATTAAATCAGGACTCAAGCCAGATTAGTTGTTAGGGTGCAAAACATTCTCATACCTTTTGGAGTGTATCTAAATGATGACTGATAACGCAGAACTGGATGAATAAACACAAAATCGCTTGTAAGAACAACGACTTCTGTCAGCGTTTAGCATTGAGCAAGGTATTTTAGATGTCGAAAGACCAAGCGATAATGCATCTTGCGCATGAACTTATCGTTGATGAGAAAATAAGGCTTTATTGAAAGCTGTTCTCACAGAGATACGGTTATTTCTATCTAAGCCATCCCTCCACTGAGTCAAGGTCACTGATTAAATAAAAGTCTGTCACCAAACAGTTCCGTTGAGGCAAATAAGAAACACCCCAGTGTCAGGAAAGGTGGGACTCATATTATTTATTTCCGCTATACTTTCAATCGATTCATACAGATTTGGGAGAAAGCTAGAAAATCAAACTATAAGTTACTTCTTAGGCAAAATATCCCAATCAAAACCACGTGGTGTCAATCAAGCTTGAATTTTTAGCACATTTAGCCCAAAAGCCATGATAAAAACGCTCTTCTGAAGGGTCAAGTAGCTGGTCAGGCCGCAGTTGCGCAGTTTGCTGAATGGGGGCAAGGCAATATTTGTTTTCAATGATATATACACGCGCATAGTAAGTGACAAGAATATCCTTTGGGTCTTGGATACACCAGAAGGCTGATTGAAGTGCAATATTGATATTTTTAGGGACGTTTTTGGTCCGCGCAGATGTAGAAAGGTTTTGTGTAACTTTTTGCCCTTAACTTAACAACATTTCTAATCTCTACAGGAGGCAAACTGACAAGAATTTTTGTCTGGGCCTTATATGTTACTGAAGTCAATAATTCCCACACTCTTGCACTTGTGAGATTCATGGATTCAACTATCCTGTAAAAATCACTCACTGCCCAACATAAGTTTTCATTTTGTCACTCGTTTTTTCAGCACCTGTTTTTCCAAGCCACAAAGCTGATAGAGATTGACACGCCTGAGACGTTTGATACTGCTCACTGAGTTTATGTGCTCAGGATTAATTGTCACTGGAAGGGGATAAAAGTTGGGTGTTTAGGCCTCATCGGAACATCATCAGGAGAGATTCACCCCCATTCACCCGAGCTAATTTGAGAGGTATATTTGAGGCCTACTTCGATCCATGGGAATAACGTGGTGTTGACATCCTAGTTGAAAAGGGAATCACAAATACGAATAGTTTTAATTACTTCTAAGCATTCTGAGCACGCTTAAGATAACCGACATGAAAGATTGCGAACATAAAACGCTTTCAATTCCAAGTACTTCCGGCAGTAAAGCGGCCTCTTGCCTTAGCCCATGCGTCACATTTTATCTCAAAATTTAACCACGTGCAAGAAGTTGTTAATCCGATCTCTCCTACAAAGTCCCTGGAGAACCTAACGAGTAATAAACATCCGACACTTAAATATAAGGCTGCTGGTTATGAAATATAATGTGGTCAGTACTGCAAAGCAATCCGCTGCAAGTCTTGTCCTGGTTGGAATGATGTGTGGATGCTCACAAACAGTCAAGTTCCTCGAAAAAATTCAACGCGCATGTTAATGCAAAAAATCAAACCGATGCAAATTTGTCTTGCGGTTAGTGGCCACTTGGCCATGCGATAAACGCTGAAAGCTGTTACTTAGAAAGATTTGTAACCGACTTTGCCATAAACATCTGACAGGACTCAACAAGAACGAAATGATTAAGAAACTGCCAAGGACGGCTTACCACATCCAGCCACTGGCAATGTCATTGAACGATTCGGCTGACATATAGAGTAGTGAACTAATCGATGGACAATGACCATAATGCGGTTTTATATTCAGCAGCATTACATTATCCAAAACCGGACAAGTGAAGAAAACCGGAGAACTTAAAATTTGTACACTGTTGTTCTTGGTCTCGGAAGATATATTTAGGTGATGGTCACACTGAATTTAGTCTGTCTTGCGACACTAATTTCCAGAACTAGACATGAGCGAGCCTCCAAAGAACATGCTGGCTCTCTTGACAAAGTACAAACCAACCCTCAGGATAGTCTAGAACAGGTGCAAAGATAAGGCGATTTAATGCAAATTTGCGTGAGAGTGGTGCAACCCTTGCACACCGCGTCACACAAGCCGCGAGCACATACAGCATTCTGCACACTCACGTGGGACACCAAAGTTGAAAAAATCTCACAGCATACAGTCGTTAATGCGGCCTTCGAAAAAGTCGATGCCACGGAAATAGCGAAGGAAATTTTTGCTTGCGGACTTTTCTAACCACCTGGTGACACAGTCCAGTCAACGATCTTTTTTACTAACTTGGTCTTGCCTCTTTAACCTTCCATCTGAAAGTCATCGGTGATACAAGGTTCCTCAAGTAAAACATAAACACTTCACATCCATTGGGCAACGCTCTTGCTGCCGCCGATTAGAACACCGCTGTCCAGAACTCAGAGCATCTGATAAATAGCTACCTTGGGCGTTGATGGGGATGTGGGAGGATTTGGTAAATTTCAACAGAGCTTTCATTCTGTCAGTGAAGCCTATCTATGCTGAAGAGCCGAAAAGCACTATACACCTGTTTCACTCTAATTTGGAATCATCAGCATCAAGCAGCTCACGAAATTCAGAGAGGTTCAAACCCGCGACATTCCGATCGGTGACTGAACACCTAACCGTTTGGTTACCAGTGGCTCATCAGCAGTGTCATTAGCGCTCACTTAGACAGGATATGGTGCCAGCAGTCCTGCAACTAAGGGAAGTAGCTCATGCGGTCATCTATTGACTAGCTCCTTGAGTAACAACGTCCATCATCATGTGAAAACATTCATCCTCTGAGCCGATTATAAAATGATGCTGATGTGAGCAGACTTGGTAATTTTCAGCATACATTCCATTATCTATTGATAACTGCCAAATCTCTTCAAACTACGGTCAACAATCGCCAGTAAATGCGGGGAAACGTTCTCAGCCCTTGCTCAAATGATCAACTCCGTGTCCTTCCTACTCTTCCTTTTATCCTTGGCATTACAGAAAGCACTTTCATTCTCACGGCATGGCCAGAAAATCTTCTACCACTGTGCGGCTCTGTCGGCCCACAAAGACCAAACAGTGTGCACTTGTCTACCTCGAACAGTGTACCTTTTTTCGCCCTGCTATGTCTTCTTATTTTCCTTATCGCCCTCCTCCGAAGTTTCTTCGTTGTCTTGGAAACAAGTGACCATTCATTTGCTCTCCAAAAGTGGAAAAGAGAACAACCTCGGTACTTAGTGACCTATCAGCCTCATCCTTATCCATCGCAGAAGTAGGGAGGAGACCGCCAACATATACATAGCTACATTTGAATACATATACGTATATGTATATGTAAGCATACATTTGTACTTAATTTACCAATATCGTACAAATTGTTCAATCAACTCGACCTGTCCATTTTCCAGCAATATCAATATTTTTCCCCGGCCTCTCCAAGGCCGATGAACCTGAAGGCAGGGTCGTTTGCATTATTCTTTGATTTTTCAAAGCCTTTTGACACCAAAGCATACTATGGTAATGAGAGACTCTGAAAGCACCTGGGACATCCTTCTTCGTCCTTTCTAGTAAGCCCATTCCAGTTCAATTCAACAAATTTTGTTCAACGTGATTCCACGTATCTTCAACGGTTGATTTTGATTCAGGCTCCCAATTCATGCGACTTGCACGATTCATGAAAAATGGCTTCCCAGAATGGCGGGGAGGAATCACCAGGTACTTTTCACCTCGCAGCCAAGCCTTGAAGTAATGAGACTGAGATGGCTGCTTTCCGTCGATTCCTGTGGCCGTCTCGTTATGAAAAAAAGACGATTGAACCAGTACAGCAGGAGTTTCGTAGGAGCTAGTGTTCTACTGCTCACTCAAAAACAAGGTCGCTTGCGAGGTCTAGTATCCGTTCTAGCTTTATGTTGACCAAGTGACATGCACATAGTTGATAAACACTCGACTAAGGTCTATGTACTTGCTGAGCATGTGCATCCATCCTGGCTCAATGATGAATGAACTTCTATATACTACCGTGATGGTGTGTTTAAGCTCGGCAGTTTTCAACTGTAAACAAACCAGTAGTTCACAGTATGCTGCGCTCTTCTGGTATCTTTCGGGTGTGATCAGTCTGAGCGCTCCGGTAACGTAAATAGCAACACCTTCACAGCAATTGCAAGCGGTGACACCTCTGGACAGCATAGCCCTAATTCGCATTTTCCGTGTCTTTTTCTTCCTCAGATAATTACGCCTCGGCGATGGCGATCACTTGCGACTGATGGTCACATACCACACTTGCAATCTGTCCCGCTTATTCGCAAGGCTTCTGGATATGAACGTTACTAATATCGATTTGTGATCACTCTGGTGAACACTGATTACTACTGCTCGGTGTTGTTCCATATGATTGGTAAGTTTCAAAGCAGGAGGCGTTTCTTCACCATTCAAAAATGTACAGTAATCGTGTCTTTTTTGTTTAAGTGCTTTAGTAATGTGGCTATGATAACGGAGCCATTATTCGTTTATTTTTCTACTACTACTACTACTACTACTACTACTACTAGAAAACAAAGATTACTAGAAACAGTTAGACCTACTCAAATAAGGCCAGGAGAAGCTTTAATTCAAATGTACCAGACCGAGTGCAGAGAAGGAGGGTGCCAACACACCGTTCTTCAACAGGTGTTAGAATACACGAGTAGTAAAAGGCTATGGTTCAGGTTGACGAGAAAGAGCAGACAATTTAACCTGCGTCCTACAAGCACATGGAAATGGGATCATATGTTAAGATGAATGAATTTCGATTCTTTTTGTAGGTGTCGGTAGGCAGCTTGTTAGTTTTCCTGGTAGTTTTTTCTTGGATTTCGCTGTGTTGTGAAAGACGAGGCTGCTCTATCCGGTGATCTAGTGGATATTATAACTAGTTTGTTTTCAAAGCCTTGAAAATATATAGCACGCATTTATGCCACACTGTGACCACTCTTTAAAAGCCAGTAAACATGTGGTAGGCCGTCAGTCCCCCGGGACCGTCAGTATATAACTGTAGCCTCTTGTTTTTCTGATAGGTGTACATGCGGGTGGGGACAAATGAGTACATCTGTTTAGTGAACTTAAACGGTAATAGTAAATTGGTCCTGTGGCAACAAAATTCTAGCATTTAGGGCTTCATTGCATGGTTGTTTGCAGGTTTGTTCCAGAATTTGTTGGTGTTATTTTCTTTGGCACACGGAAAGTAGGCGTAATGTCCACACTCCACTGCTTGTCAGACGGACGCCTTGATATGCATCATCATCATCATCATCATCGACAGCATGACATCAGTGTTCAACACTGATGCTTCACTGCCGTACAACCATGATTTATTTGAAAGCCTTATTGTGAAGGAAAGAATAAAAGTGGACGGGGAAGGGACTTAGTGCTAGCTTACTACTATCATTCCGAGGTGCCTACACCTCCAAACACTCATTCAGGCAATCTGGGTAGAAACTGACAACAAGATCGCCACTGACATCGGTTGGCA
Source organism: Opisthorchis felineus (assembly GCA_004794785.1). Taxonomy (NCBI): domain Eukaryota; kingdom Metazoa; phylum Platyhelminthes; class Trematoda; order Opisthorchiida; family Opisthorchiidae; genus Opisthorchis; species Opisthorchis felineus. The sequence goes on along the minus strand of SJOL01002364.1, from coordinate 61,478 downwards.
GCCATATCTTCCAGCGTCTCCAACCAGGCGCAGTGTGGATCACGCGGTCCCCAGCCTGGAAGGCGAGTAGCACCGACAGCACCCAAGCGTTTCGT
>SJOL01002364.1:49254-60081 GCA_004794785.1 Opisthorchis felineus | reverse complement strand
CCCATCTTTGAACAATGCGGGTGGGAGGTCATCCGGACCAGAGGCTCGGTGGCGCTTGAGAGAACATATGCAGTCATAAATCTCCGAGGCCGTAGGCGGTTCCACGTTCACCGTCCAGGGTTCTACGTCACCTGTGGGATCCAGATGAGTGCCAGCTGGTGGCCATGACCATTGTTCTTCGAAGTGTTCGGCCCACCGATCGAGGCGTTCTTCTTTATTCGATATGGTCACTCCATATTCGATATGGTCACTCCATATGCAAACTGAATAGATTGGGCTCTTTGCCTGAATTACATTTCTAAGCATCCATAGTGCCCCAGGCGATTCATTCTCAACAAAACTGTAAGCCAGTACGTTTTGAGGCTGTTCTGCGTGATAATCATTAATAATCGAGCGGCTTAAACCACCGGAATAGTCCCACCTCAAAGGCGGCACTTCGCCCATTCCACCCACTACCATCAACTCGGAATTTTTAGCGTTACTGGCCAGTCTAAATTACTGCCTCGGATTGGCCAGTTTGTTGAGATTATCTTGAAGTTTAGGCTTGCCTTTCATATGGTATATTTTGCCTCACAGACTTCGACCATTTACAAATAGAGACCATCAAGAGGTGAGGCAACTTGGTAATAAGTCTACATATATTGCAAACAGTGTGAGTTCAAGAACAGCCCCCACGGGCGCTCCAATACTATTCTGAGCCGGTTCGGAGAAGGTTCCGTAGACTTGCACGTTCCGCAGCCCTTGCTTAACAGCAATCCATGGATTACAGCCTGTCGATGTATACCTGGCAAGTATGCCTGGCTCTTCTCATATCACGATAGGAATTTTGATATGATCCTGCTGCACATGAATTTGTGTGAATGTGTTGTAGCAATCGTGACCTTTAACTGCTTCTAGAAGGAGGGTTGGGCTGGAAAATGGCTTCCCTCAAGCGTTTAGCAACCTCTTTGACATGTGCCATCCATGATGTTTCCCTTTTTGTGAACTGCGGCAAAATACTGCGGCTCCCAGAGTGACACCATTCTGGATGATAATGCAAGTCAGACAAGAATAGAGAGGCCGTCGTTTGGGGAGAAAACTGCTAATGAACAGCGCGTGCGGTATTCACCCTGGCCACATTGAAGCGATTCGTTTCAGGTGGGGAGTTCTTGTATTCTCAAATATCCTGTTGTAGCCGTGTTCCAAGTAGACTTCAGGAATTCATCTTGCTCATTAAACAGATTGCACACATCAGCATATAGGAAAACCAGAGCTCCACTTGTTCGCTCATCCGTACAGTGATGGGTTTCTTTATTTGTTTCCTCCTGATTGCCTGAAAATTATTTAGTATCCGTTTGTTTTCCTCATCAGACCTGGAGTAGTTGAGGAGCGTAACAGCAGCTCGTCGCTTCTTTTATTTGTTCTGCAAGATCTGGACGCATAAACTACTGTGACCTTTTTAGACCAGAGCGTCCAGACAAGGCTCGTTGGATCCGATCGACGCTTTTCAGTGCAACCTTCAGTCGTCTAGTCCGTTCTAAGTCAGTCCTATTCAGACCCCTGACTCGCCGAAATCAAGTAGATTGTTGATAACTACTTTCAAAGAGCGGATGTCATCACCATACAACTCGATAAGTGTTGATCCGAGCGATCCTGGTATGCCAAACAACATCAGATATTTTAAACCTGGGCTTCCATGCCTGTTCAGTAGTGAGTAGTTGATCATTTGGAGCAGCAAAACCTCTCTTTAGATGGACGGTGGCCCAAGTACCCACAATGATAACAACTTCAGTATTTCCACCGTCGTTAAAGTCAGTCATGGTTCAGATAGTCCCAGTGACAACAGAGATTGCGACTATTTCCTGACGCCATATTCTGCGCTTGACGTTAGGCCGTAAACTACAAGCTTCCTTTAAAGAATTCAACGATGCATCTGGTTGAGCTCCAGGTTCTACAGCTTCTTCTTCGTCAGTGTACTCGTTTCCTTTTCGGTGTATGTTAAATTTCAAGATGCAGTAATATCTTGAAGGTGTCACTCAAGAGAGCATTACATTGCGCAAATTTGCTATCACGGGCGGACAAAAGTGGAAATCAGACCACTGAAGCTGGGCTGATCTGGGTTGATAATGGCTGTATGAGAGGTTCTACAGCATGCTTGTCAGCGTGTTCGTTTCCTTCGGTACTAAAAGGTAGAAGTTTCAATCCAAGAGTACGGTTCCGTCGACAATCTGTGACGGCTGGAGGCCGGCTATCAGATTCGTGCAAATCAAACTAGTGGTCCTGTCGCGTCTCCATAGGGCGGTGGGCCCAATAGGATGTGAAGACCGGAATCCGACCTAAGTTGTTGGCATCACATCTTGCTGTCCCATGTTGTGGATCTACTTTTTCTACTTTCTAATTTTCCACCTCCGAATTAAACGTTCTGGTAATAGGGACGTTCTGAGTAAAAGCGGCTTTGGTAGCTACGGTCTGCTGAGGGTCAAACCCAGGAGGAATTTGGTAGCAAAACTTAGGTAGCTTTTTTCCTCTCGAAATTTGTAAAAGCCAGGGTAATTGTATTTGTACCGGCTAAGTGGCTGCGTCCGAAGATACTTCGTGTCACCACCAAGATTCATGGAATCCGAACGATAAACGTCATGAACTTATCACATTCCAATTCCTGGGAAATTTTTCTCCGGAAAAACTTTAGCCGCTCCCATAATGTAGGGTAATGTATCGGCTAATCGGAGCCCGCGAGCCTCTGACCTTGAAATTCGAAAAATCGCGTCTTGAGTTCATTTATTCGCGATGCAATAATTTTGCACAAGAGTAGGAAGTTAAAGGGCCATAGATTCGGTTCGTGAGTTTGTCGGTTCTAATCGCAGATTTCGGCTGTCTACTTAAAAGAAAATGCGAAAGGAACGTGGCCTCATGACTTGGGTTAAGGGACTTTGAAGTGATTAGTGGTATATTCATTCGTGAGTTTGAGAAACGTACAGGGTGACTTTTAAGAAACCTTTAACCACCCGTGGAGTTTAATGGGATAGGTTTGGGATGGAGGCGGCCAATGTTTGGTCAAAAGACAGTGAAGGAAGAGACGCGAAGAGCCTTGCTTGGCGGTTTATTACCAAGTGGAACGCATACTGAGGAGAAAACCTTCTCATTCTTTTACCAGGACAGGAAAAATTTGGGACTGTTCCGGAGGTTAGTGATTTCGGAAATGATAAAAAGTTGGCAACGAACCTCCGAGTGGAAGATGTGCATGAGGGACCCTTGAGTCTCGCGACACTCTAGGTGACCAGATTTAGGCGTATGCAGTCTTTCGGTGTATTTCAAATTTCACGATGCAGCAACATCCTGGCGTCCGTAGCCTGTATATTTACGTTGTGTCACCAAAGAGCTCCACTCATTGCGTAACTCTTCTGTCACGCGCGGAAGAAAGTGGAATTCTGACTACTGAAGTGGGCTCACCTGGGAAGAGCTGTATGAAGAGGTTTAAGCGAAACCATCGGCCTTTTTGAGAGATGGAGGAATGTCACGTGAGTTTGAAGACCGGAGGTAATCAGAAAGCTGAAATTATTGCGCTAAGTGACCAATAGAGTAAGGATTGCACTGTCACTTTTGAGAAAGATTAAAGACAGAGATGATGTGTTTCAGACGATCATATAGAACTTTTTCTTTGCTTTATAGATGAAAGGTATGCGAGGTATGCTGCGCCATATCTTTAGGTATGTGGCACACAGCAATGCATTAACATCAGCCGGAAGGAGAGCAAAAAGCTGATCATCCATCATGTGATCTGTCAGACATCCCACAAAGAATGTGGAGCAACAAATATTTTAAACGCTCGTTTTCTCCAAAAAAAAATCGCCTCTCAGCTTGAATCAATTATTTGCGAGGACGTAACAGTGAGAAAATGCGTTCAAAAAAGGAATAACTGCTAGAACATAATGGGTTTAGGTTAGCTCAAACAAATTCCAACCCACGAAGGATCACAGACCTTCCTAGTTGGAGCTTGCACGTGAATATTTGCAGAAGTTTAGCGCAGATGTTGCGCTTCAAAGTGCTGGAATGTGGAACCTTTGAACGTGCACTGTATGTTTTTGCGAACAAGTGCGCCAGCAGGTACTAAGCTAAGGTGTCTAGTGTATTTTTAAGGGCCAATTTAATCTAACATACAGTTTTGTTGGTCATATGTATAATACTGTATAAAAAGCGGAGATGCAAACAAGGGTATGGTATCCTGGCGCTACACAGTATTACACGAGTGTTCGCAAAATGCAAACAACTCGATGGAACTTGAGGGCCATGAGTGAGAGCTGCCTGCCTAGTAAAATGCACTAGAGCATATAAGTGTTTGAAGGCTTTCAGTATGTGCGCACAGACCACGGACTCCTAGTTTGTTCCATAAAAGCGCGCTGCCAAGTTTAGTAAGATTAATAATAATAATAATAATAATAATAATAGGTTTGTTTCCCAACTTGCAGGGAACATACTGGAATGCCCAAGCTGGTGATATTCGGATGCTGAAACCTGGCTTTGCTTGCGCCGCGTCACGGGGAAATTCATACAGTCCCTAGGGGTCCCGGCTGAGGCCTTATATTGGAAAACCGAAAATAGTTCCAACACATCTTCTCCCCGGTCCTCCCAGATTCATCCCAATCTCACCGCCCACTTGTGTTCTCATTTATTCTCACTTTTCATGGCCCACTCTACACTGCAGGTCGGACCATGTGAAGCTCATCGTCGGCGAAATGGGTGCTTTATGACCCAACTGTGAACACTATGGCATCAACCATACACACAAATAGATACAAAGTTGGAAATAACCCAAATTCAGCCAAGTTCTGCCCAACTGGATCACATTCGATGTACATTCACCGGCTAGCTACAAAGGGCTGCGTGTAATCATTCAGGCTTAGCTTCTCTACCACAAAGTCGCTTCGTTCATTGATGTGATTAACGGCTGAGACAGTCTCCTCTAACCGGTGGCTGGTGAGCATCTCAAAGGTGGTTTCTGTATTTGGGATTGTGCCTGAGCTGTCATACATCCCACTCTCGTTGTTGCAAGGCAGCCATCCCCAAAGTCATTTAAAGAGGGTGAACGACCTCGGAAAAATTTTAGGGAGTGAAGGAGCAACTTTGCCTAGTTTCATTACCCTATGAATCCATCAACTTGACCTTAAGATTAAATATCATAATTAACTACTGGGTGGCTACTGGATTTTGATTCAACTTAGTTTTGCCCATAGTCAGACTGCCTACCTAAATTATCCCGAAGTAAGTTGCACAAAAGTGGTCAATCTTTCGCTTGCAGCGCATCACCCACTTTATCTATTGGTTTGGTTAGAGTCCGTGGCATGCCTATGCATTCACATGCGATTGCATTTTGCTCTCGTCTATTCATAGTTAGGCATGAAACCTCAGCTAATGGGGCTCACTCACTTGATTTAAGCTCAGCGGCCACATTGCCGGCTTGGCTGGTCTACGAAACTCCAGTTTAATGTGTGAATACGCGCCTTTGAAATCCATTCACTCTTTTGAACCGAAAGTAGATGAAGATATGAGATGACTTCAGGAAGTTTAAAGTCCATAAAATAGGCCAAGGTTTTGCGGACTGGACCGGTTTATAACGAATATGCTCATGTTTTTGTAGAAAGCCTGATATAAAACTGTCTGGGCTCACATCGCGAAGCTGTAAACGAGGGTTGGGGAAGAGAGGACAGTTATAAATAAGCTGGCATAGATTCAACTAACCTTCATGAGCCTGTGCGTATACGTACCAGCTGAAACATCGTAGTGTATTTGGAGTGGCTTTTCGAGGGAAAGATGTAAAGCGATGGATAAAGGCTAGTTCCCATTGCGCTTGGGAATCACGCCAAGAAAGGCTTTTTCACTTAAGTCTTTGGACCTGTCGAGATTGGAGGATGAAGGTGCATATTTAGAGGCATCATTTAACGAATAACAACGGGCAGAGCAAAGCAGTCTTGCGGTGACAATAAAGTTGCCTGGTGGAAAAATAGCACGCTGGAATAGATACGCAGATTGTTACGAAAAGGAGTGGGAGATTTGGAGCGGGACAAGATTTGGCAGTCCATTAATGTATCAATGAGGTTCACGGAAATATAGGCGCTTCAACGAGAAGAGATGCAGACGAAAAAGTGCTCAGAGTGTGGGGTTTAGTGAGCAAATAAATGTTTTTTCCAACCTTCTGCTGAGTGCTCCTCCGTAAATTGTTGTCAAGCCTAAACCGGAGGAGCCAGGGACTTTCCCCTGCTCGCGCAGGATTCACAAAATGGACGAATACGAAGAGCTAGATTTAAAATGCACATTAAAATTATAGGAACGGCGCATGTAGTGAACGCTTCTGGCAATGTCTTTGGATACATCAAGCAATCTGAGCTGAAAGAAGTGGCTGGAAGTTACCCACATTCCAAGATTTTCCCTCTTTTGTCTGTAGAAGGAGCATTTTCCCGGATGTCGCCAGTGAGCTTAAAGAGGTAATATGGGAAAAACCTATGTATGCAGTTCTGTCACTGTTTGAGCTGAGACGATTATCCTGGAATCGCACGGAGCACCCATCCGGAGAGGAAGCCAGTAAATAAACCTGAGTTTGGGGTCACCGGCAAACGCCAACGCTTTCGTACTGGCGGGATATGTCATGGAACCTTATTAGGAAACAAAGATGAGAATGATGTCGATGGCTGAACCCTTGCTTCTGGAGTTTTAAAGAGATACATTCTGTTGCTCGTCTCGCGGATAGCACTCAAAGGTGGGCGAACTAAGTCAACGGGATAGGGGGCTTATGACGCAGTGCCATTACCGGCATTTCCGATCAAGATTGTATGTTTTGGCGTCAAATCAAACAACAATGCAAACAACCCTGCCCCATGTTCATTGGCCTTGGGGATGCCGGAGAAAAATATTGATATTTCTAGAAAATGCACAAGTTGAGAAGAAATCTTATTTGAGCTGATGGAACATTTTGTACGATATTGGCAGATCCTGTACAAATATATGCCTACATATATATATATACATATGTAGATATGTACATGTTGATAGTCTCCTCCATGCTTTTACGATGGATAAGGATGAGGCAGATAGATCACTCAGTGCTATTTTGCACCTTCGGAGATCGAATGAGTGGTCACTTGTTCCCAGGACAACGAGGAAAATACGGAGGAGGGTGTTAGGGAAAATGAGAGAAGGCAGGGGAACTAGAAACGATACACAGTTCATGGTAGACGAGCGCACACTGCTTGGTCTTTGTGAGCCACCAGAGCCGCAAAATGGCGAAAGATTTTTAGACCACGTTTTGAGAGTGAATGTGATTTCTGTAATGCCATGAAGAAAGGGACGTGTAGGGAGGACAGGAAGTTGGGCAGTTGAATAAAGGTTTGAAACTGTGCTCTGCAGCTGTCGTGGAGGATTTCGGTATCGTTGAGTTTCAACTTCCGGTAGTCCTAGGGACCGAGTGGACATAACAGCGAATATTTGTGTCACTGCTAAAACTGGATCAATGTGAAGGGTAGTTTTCGGGACTTGAGTGTTTTGGTCAAAATTATTACTGGCATTTGGTTCATCTTCATACGCTCCAAGCTCAATCTTCAATAAATTTCTAGTGAGATACAATACTCCGACTGGTCCGAATGTAGGGGGCGCAACAAAAAGGTTTGTTTAGGAACCCAGTGTAAGTGGCCGGAATATACGTACAGTTGTGGCATTCAATAACCCTGCACGGCGATGGAAGTTTAACGGGTCTATGATGGTCACGGTGTGACTACCCGTCCTTGCCTCTCGGCGACACGCGATCCTGGTATGGGCACTGCTTTGGATTAAAATTCCTTAAAAATTTTACGGTTTCATCGACACTCAGTAACGTAGCGGTCGGAAGTAGGGTACAGTGTTGTGCTTCGATCTAGGGTAGTATGAATTGTAAGTTTACCGGCCATACGGCGACTCATTGTTGAAGACGAGCTCTGTGGCCAAGAGAGGTTGTTCAAGACGAAATCTCGTCGGAGTGAGATATTTTTGAGTTCATTTCTAAAATATAATGGTGTTAAGGTTATGAGATCAAAGTACGAAGAGGCAACTGCCATGGAGTGCCAGTTGGTCCCCGTGTCACCGGGGTCTCATGAGGGTTGGATGGATATACGCTGCTCTTATTTCAACTGAGGGGAATGGTGGACAAGTCTCATTAAAGGTATGTACATTCTGTAGTTTGTTTCTATGGGAACTATACTTGCATACCGCATCACCGTCAAGGATTTCGAAGGTTAACAGTTTGCAGCAGTGGCTCTGATTTTGGACTCGTCTTCATTAGAGTTGTGCAATGTTTGTGTCACGAAGTTCGTATGAGTATAGTTTAGCACCGTTAACCTTACGCTAATCCGTTTTCCTACAAAGTGCTGAAGTTAAGGTAAACCAGATTCTGCACTAATTCACTTTTTGTTGTTGGGATGGTTTGCTAAGTTACACTGACTTGTGCAGTGTAACAAAATAAAATAATGTGAATGACAAATGTTTGTCAGTACGTCTTCCTTGGGTTGAAAAATTGGGGAAGTGTTCAAATATGTATGTCCGTTTGGTGGACGATTCGTTCCTGATGTATCGCAGAAGCGGACGAGGCTCCGCGGAACCTTGCTCTTTCGACCGGGGTCACAAAAAGATGGTCATGTTGTGTAAGTCCTCAGTGTTTTTGACGGCACTCTTTGGCCACCACCGTTGTGGTACAGGGATTGTAACAGTATGCTTATTTCCGAACTTGTAAGGACGGCAAATACCAGGTTCAGTCAGAGCAGAAGTGATCGACTTTGTAAAGCGCTTATAAGCACTTACGTCAAGCCCTTCCCCCAGCAGTTCGCCACCGTTAGGCTTTGCTTATTTCGTCACTTCCTGATTTTGTTGAGATGTCGCTGTCCTGTTCTGACAAACGTGAAATAATTGGCGAGCTTAGCCCGAGCTGATGAGCAGAAGGTTTCCAAAAACTGACTAAAACTGTGTTTTTTAGACTGGTCCTTTGGGGTTGGGGAGGTCGGCGTAGAACTGGGAACCCTCAGATGAAAAAACTCTCACCTGTTCTGGGCGAGAGACGGCTGCATCCTGATTGGAGAAAGCCCTGCACGGACTCCTGTTCACTTATTCATTTTGCGCAGGGCAGAGGCCTCGAATTGTGCTTGACATTAAGTAAAATCGCAAATCTTGGGTTACGTCGTGCACGATTAAATGACTGATGAAATAACTCTGGTATTGTGATAATAGTTTATTTTTGATAAAAAATATTCTCCTGCACTTTGGCCCAACCTATGCTAAAATTCCGAAAATCGCTGTAGAGCTCCTTCGTCCTCCTTGTGACCGATCTCTGGTGCATACCTCATGAACCCCCAAGGAGTCTAGGAACATACCAGCCTCCTGAATCTCAGTTTAAACAGTCGACGAATTACAAATAATTTAGTATTTTGGTGTGCGTGGACATACCTTTGGTTCTTAGTTATTAAACCATCATTCAGTGACTTCGCCCAAAAAATAAGTGGATTATTGTGACAGACTGAAAATTTACCCAGATATACAAACGTCCTAATGATGTAGATTTTCAACTCTGAAGAAGACCTCTTCTGATGGACGTATAGCCATCAGCCTAGTTCAGGCCTTGGAGGTCCTGATAAAGCAGTAACGGGGGGTTTGCCTTGTACGCAATAGTAGAAAAATCACACTGCGATGAGTGACTGTGCTAGATGTGCGAGCCAAAAGGAAGTTTGCCACCCACTGTTTTTTGGGGTATTTTTGTAGCTCTGTTGCCTCTTTGTAAATATTTTTTTCCTTCTTAACACAAAAATCAACAAATTCAAAAAATGCAAAATATAACCCAGGCTTTTGCATGTTTGACAGTATATCTGCGGCTGTACCCGGTAAAGGCCCATCTCTTTTTATCGGGCAAATCATTCTGATAAAAAGTTTGCTTTGTACACTAGACTTGTGGGCAACTTGGCGCAGAATTTATATATTTCGGGCAAAAGCTAGCAATGTCTTGAACGCAAACTACTCCAGCGTCCGGTGTGACCCGCAGTGCAGGGGACGGTTTTAACATTTACCAATACAATAGAGAATAAGTGTGACGTCTTAACGTAGCACGGACCATAAGAGGAATGCTCATCCGCACAAGCGCTTAAAGGTCGACAGTATCGGATACAAAAACGTTACTGTATGGTTTAAGTCTTTCAAACTACGTATTCAAATATTGGTTGACCCCTAATGCTTTTGGTGCCCTCATGTTGCAGCGCCTCGCAAAGCGAGAATTTATTTCCCAAAAGCGAGGGACTTATGCTTGTCTGAGTCCGCGTTAGATTAAAAAGAATACGAACCATTGCCAGAACCTGATGAGCTGATAATTCCTTGCTTTTGAAAGCTTTATTTTGATGTCGGTAAATGGTTACGTTGTCTATTGACCTGGTGGACCTGTCAACACGTGCAACGATTTATTGTTTTTGTTTATATAGTTCCTGTTCCTTTAGCCCATGAAAGAAAACAATATACCTTGTCAATATATACGTCAAAAAATAGTTTGTGATTGAATCCTTGTATTTTCAACTTTGTGCATTTCACAACATTGAAATGGTGCACTTTTCAACGCAGAAAAGAATGAAACTGGCTGTTGCGTTAACGAGTTGCCCGCGAGGGAAGAAGTCGGGGTATCTTAAGTCTACATGAAACACTATGTAGGCCGGTATTCTGCCCCAGTGACCTCGTTATACCAATATTGTCAAGGCGTAACTAGGAACAGCCTCTAGCAAAATTGGTCTTCACAGATGAGGGCATTCGTCAACTATTGCACAAGACAAACCCGTTCTGCGAGTTGGGACCAGACGA
>SJOL01002364.1:9566-48257 GCA_004794785.1 Opisthorchis felineus | reverse complement strand
GAAGGGCGTAACCCTCATTGAGCGTGTACAGCGAGCTGCTACGAGAATGGTTGTCGGCCTTAAATCCGTGTACTACGAAACGCCTCTCGGGTTGCCCGATCTCTTTCCCCTGGAGTATCGCCGACTCCGAGGAGACCTAATACTCACTTAAGCCCAGTTCAAACAACGTTTGGCCAACAGTTTTTTCACCGTTTATCCAGCCAACTCACGGCGGCGCAATAGTAAGAAGATTTTCAAGCTCAGAGAGCACACTTTTATTAGGCAAAGTTTTTTCTCATTTCGGGTAGTTGCTGCGTGGATTAACCTTCCTCCGACGGTTGTCCACGCTATATCTACTACCCAGTTAAAAACACTATTACACTCTTTTTTATGCGAATCCTCGTGCTAGCAAGCTTACTGCTTTGCGCTGAGAACTTGAAGAACAGTGCTATAGTCTTTTTTCGCTCTCAGGTGAAGGGCAGTCGCTGAACGACAAGAACAAAGCCGACTCGGGAAACTTGGGCGAAAGCTTTGTAACGCAATTTAAACTAGACTTTGCTTGCTTACACGTGTTTATCATATGACCTAATACATGTGCACCTCTCCTTCTCCCTAGTAGAGGCACACCCAACCAAACCCATTGACTGTTTCCATACCATGTTGTTTGACCCTTGCACGCATCCGGTTTCGGTTTCGTTTTCAATGCACGTGTGTTGTTGTCAAGCTCCGGTCTTCTCCCCCTGTCACCCAACCTGTGCGAATGTGTGCTTTGTGTGCCTTGTGGATTCGATAATACCAATTACCATATTTACACATTCAGAACCGACGTGTGCCGTCACTACATCCTCGCAAGCATCGAATACCGCTGACTTCCTGACATCCCACGCTACAGCTTCGAGCCTGTGTATCAATCCGTGAATCAGTGAATCCGTGAAAATGTGATGTTTTCAGCGAAGAACATCAGAAGTTTCTGGCGACGTTGCGACATAAGAGTAGCTCGGTGCACTCGATTCCGGTTTGATGTTTGGCCTAGTCTGAGCGGTACTGCCGACGAATCAATAATCAAGCGAATCCTCAAGCAGCACGCAGTATTTTTTTAATATAGCTTGGGTGGTCGTTTTACTGTGCCAACAATTCCCTCGGTTGCTGGGACGAAATTTCAAAGTCCATGAAACTGATTTTCGTTCGCGCGACCAAAAATGAGCGCCGATTTCCATGCAGTCCGCTTGTTTGGTGCAGGAAGCCCTAGCTTCCAATAGTATGTCTGAGGAAGGCACTAATTCCGAGAGGATGGAGTGTTCGAGCTATTGCAGATTTACATAAAGTTTTGGTTATACCAACGATCTACAAAATGGTGAAATTAAATCTCGCGTTAAAATTCAGTCAGCGAACGACTTTGATCATTACGCAGCTTCCAGTATGCCGGAGCGTGAATGCTTCCATGCGGGAACGTAGATTTTTTTGAGTACGTGCACGTACGTCATATAAATGTACTGAACAATTATTGAGTTGAATCCATTGCTCCGGAGTAAAACGCATGCAACTCTACGTTGGGTACGCGTGCCCATCGTGGAACCCAGGCTCATATGGCGCTGGAACAATTTAATGGTACTGTTAGGATCTTCTAGAAGAACCTTCCGAACGTGGAACAAGGAGTCCAAAGATTATGGTCACATAAGTCACTGTAATACCTAGAGCAACGTTTATTCGACAGATAATAGGGTACGAGGACAGAACAAAAACCCCTTGAATTAGTGTAGTAGCTACTACACTCCCAGCTAGCTGGGAGCACGGACAGTAGCTATTTATGGCGTGGTGGTAATAAGGCCGTATTAGTATCGTCAGAGGCAAAATCCTGGACCACTCTGCGCTAGGTTACAGCTGTAACCTAGGCACCGCATGAAGGAATTGACCTTTATGTTTGAAAATGTGAAACAAGCCATGCGTCCAGGACTTCTACACTTGAACCTCTAGCACACGTCACAAATACAAATTTGCCGACTTGACCATGTTATCCACTTTTTGGACGGCATGATCTACGCAGGAGGATATAACGCATTTTTGTATGGGCTGGAGGATGCATACACAATGTTGACTTCGTGGTGACTGGTTCTATCGAATGCCAATGCATGTAAAAAAAGAAGATCCATGGATATGTATACTTGCTTGCCGTTCGGTGTGCTGGCAAAGCCAAAAAACTGGACGGCATTTACTGCGAGGCGAAAAGTTACCATAAAACAGCGAATGCAGACAAACGGGGTTTGAGGGAGCATAGACTTCAGGTGGTGGGGACAACTAAAATATTCAATCAAGTCACACACTTCAGGCGCAGCGCAGCAATCCAATGTACGTGCCGGTGTGCAGGCAGCTCAAATACCAGCAAACCTGTGTTACATCCCCGAGCAGGAAAGATGAAACCTCCCCTGCAATATCCGGCAAGAGCCAGGTGCTGAAACTTCTTGGAATAGATAGCTTCAGGCACGGCCGTGGAAACCTCCAAAGCCCGAATCATGATACGTACCGACTCAGCTTCCAAAATCACGGCGTCCAATATCTCTACCAATCAAAAACTTTTGGAAATGTGGAGTGCTATGAAATTCTTCGCCAAACGGTGCCGGGATTAGTGCCACTAAAACAAACTATCTCGCGAGGTATTGTGCTAAGTCTACTAAAGTCTAAACGATGACTTAAAAGCCGAGAGGAAATAACAGACATTGCATGTGATCCAATTGACAGCAGCCCAAAAGCCCATGAAAAAGCATGGCAAAATCGTCAGAAAGGAAGTATAACCGGATTAACTCAGCGGCATTATCCTTACGAAGGTAATAGAAGACAGCCAATGCCATGCTCAGGAAATGCAATTGCATCTCCGTCAACCTTCCCATTGTTGTAAAATTTGGACATAAAACTTCCCAATGAGAAGGACCTCCAGCTGGAAGGTTGATCATATGTAAGCTCGCATTCTACGAAACCTGTACACGTTCTTTTTGCCGTTTATGCAGCATTTGCTGCGTAATCTGCGAAACAGTTGTTCGTGCTCATAAATATGCGGTCCAGATCCATTTTTAGTTTGAATTCAAGAGAGGTGAGAGGAGAGGCTGACTGGTCTGTGTCAAAGCATTACACCTCAGTAAACGTTGAACTGTGGAAAATTACTACGCCAAGCATCATCGGGCCGTCGAATTCATCTTCAGTTCGTGAATTCTTATCTTAGATGCTGCATAATTACCTTTTCGAATTTTTCATGGTTGTTCTACCTATGTCAGTCGGTATTGTACCAACAGATGCGGTACATTTACAGCTGTGAATTTTCAAAGCCCGACTTTTACATTATACACTGATGTATACTAGTATGACAAATTTGTGTAGACTTGTGTTTGTAGATTGCATGCCGCCTTATAAAAAATTCGGATCCGTGCGTCTGCTTTGGAAGTCTGGAGTATACGTCAGCAATGTGACATATCTACCAATGCCCTTCTTATGGCTCGGAAATCATCCGGTTGGTAGTATGCAGAACTGTAACGGGTTGCAACATTTGCCGTTTGTACCTGGACGGTATTTTGCTTTCCTATATTCCTGGGATGTGTGTACGTGGGGGATTAAACGGCAGTGCACTAAGAATGGAGATATCCAGGTAGCTCACTGCATGGAAAACGGACGTTTTACACTAGTTTTAAATACTAAAGCAACGCATTTCTCTTTCAGAGCAGTGAATAACAGGATCATTCACGAGATTTTAGTTTCTCAATTTTTCTTATGCTTACTCGTATGCTGGAGGAGGAAGCATTTGTAAAGCCATATAGACCATTTATCTGGGTACATTTTGGAAGTAAAGTTATCCTCATTTTTTCACATTTGTTCAACTTAGATAACGAGAAGTTATTAGTAAACCTAGACTGTTCCTACGAGATTCTCGTACAGTTCCTCATTTCAGCCTGTGGACTAAATGAGAATGGTTAATTGGTTTAAAAAGAGTATAACCGTGCTTTTAACAGTTTTCGATTTGTGCGATGCAACGGGAACACTCCTGAATATAAACAATCCACAAACGTATGCACAACTCAAACACACTGTTGACGGCGGCACGACGTACGTTCTGGTTGAATTCAAGAGTAAGCATTTTGCCCTAAAATACTCCTTGAAAAGACGAGATTCCGGAAGAGCGGGATGATATTAAGCCAAACTTAATTGACTACGATTTGTTCTATCCAAATATTAAAGGTGAGCCTAATTGTTTCGTTATCTGATCTTCATATTATAGAGATCATATGGAAACAGTTTCAGGAAAAGTCAGATAGAAGGAGAAGACCAGGGAGACAGGCAGCCAGTGGGAGTAGACCACTGCAACAAAAGAAGACAAAGCCTATCTAGGGCTATGTCATGGATGGTTGACTTTGTCTTTTTCTACCGCAGGTTTAAAAAGTTGATTTAACAAAATCATGAATGTTTCCGCCTTTTGGTACTTTGGATTTCTTACTATCTAAAGTGTACCTCTGAGGATTGCACAATACTTGCTTAAATTGACTGGTCTTACTAGTGCAATTAGTGATCTCCGCCTCTCCGGATGTGAACCTCGGAACTCAACTTATCTGTTGTTATTGGCGCTGGCAGACAAATCAGTCGATCAGTTTGTGGCACTTCTCTATAATATATGTTCCCTTAAGTGTGCAGCTGCCCAGTTCTCAGATAACTGCACTGATCCAACACCAAATAGCTGGTCACACCATCAGTTCCAAGGCTTGGCTACATCTCGCCCAATCTTACATTTTCCGGTGAGTGTAACTGCAACCAAAGTACCCTTGATGGATGGTTTACAGGTGGAAAAATGAACTCAACTCGGCATGCATATATTCATATACAGCATCCTCAACAACCCTAGATCGGGTGGAATAAGGGCTGCGGGAGCCGTCTTTGTGTAATGAGGAAACGTTGATAAACAACAAAAGAACTTATGTAGTCAAGCCCAAATACACTGAGTAAATAACAGGGGATGCTACTTTTTTAGTGGTGCGACGACTATCAGGCCACACTATTTACATATTTACAGAGCCAAATTCCTTCATACAAATTACAGTTTGTGTCACAATCAAGATATACTAGGCATACAACCTTGTAGTGCCAGCCTGAGTGACCAAGTGTTTTAGCTGGGACCATAGGAGGTCGAGTGATTGAAGGAGATAAAGAAAAAATATGGGGAAAATATGGAGGCGTCAGGCAGCACCCTATTTACTATTACGTGTCAGTGGCATCCCGGCGTATTAATGTTTGCCAACGGTAGTATTTGCGAATTTTACAACAGTAACAGGAACTCACCCACATTGCTGTTTGTGCAGCAACAGTACCGGTAGTCGGTGCATTTGTAGGACTTGTCACAACTACCACGTTTAGAACCGATGGCTTGATCATGAACAGTTTTGCTGTTTGTGCATCAAAAGTTGATATTACTCACCACCCCTTGTGTAAATGAAAACGCCAGCACTGAATACCAGAGTGATTTCTTTGTGGGGTTGTTTTTTCCGGAACATTTGCACTCAACGGACACAACTTTGCGTGTTTGAGGGTATTTACATAAGCGTCTGTTAAGATATGAATAAACAACAGTGTGAGTTAGTTAGACTGCTGTAGCATTCAGATGGGTCGCTGAATGACTTACTAGCGTATCAGTATGATTAGCCGATATGGAGTTCTGTTCAAAGTATGCTTTTGTAGTCATTAAAAAACAAGGGAATTTCCATTCTATTGGATTCGCCGAATACAGTTGCGGTAGATTTAGTTGTATCAGCTACTCTGCCGAAAATCTGGCTAAGAAATCTAACCTTAGCACGATGAAAACTGTCATTATGATTTTATCCCTCACAACGAAAGGGTAATTGATCCTTTTCTGGAGTCAGAATTGCCTCCTGTGTAGTTCTAGCAAATGCACTGCTTCACCTTCAATGGTTTCTTTTTGGGGTCTTTAAACGCGTTTGCTTAATTCCTAAAAGCATCATTTCTGGATTCCACACGGCTGACTGGAATACTGGATGTTTTCACAAGCGCAGAGCTTGCGAAGTCTAAGCATGGTGGTTTCACTGGTCTTGCTTGGCTACTGATGTCTCGCTAGTAACGAGATTACAAGCACAAATATTTGTCATCGAATGTATGACTGAGACCTAACCACCTGAAACGAGACCTAACCATCTTTGCGAGAAAATTCGTATAACTTTTTGCGGTGTCACAGTTGAAACTTCGTTTTCCGACTCGCACGGAGAGTGAATAAAAACAACGAGGACAGTAACCGAAATTGCCAAGCTTCCCAGAGTCCATTTTGTATTTTTCAAAAATGCATACCACAAGAACGAGTAAAAAGTTTGACAATTGCCAAAATAGGCTTCTTAGTAGTATTGCTGTCCGGTAACATATTGACAGAAGCAGCATTACAGTGCATTCTTAGAGGGTGTTTGACATGGAATTGCCTTGATAATGAGCTTAAAACATGGAAAATTGCTGAAAGGTTTCAGGGTAGATCAGCTTTATTTTCTCTTCTAGGGCTTCGTTTGCGACACTGTTCTCACCTTAAGAGCAGTCACAACACAAAAAAATGTTTGCACCTGCTTGTATCTAACTTCTTCAAACTTTTTCCTTCATTAAATACTCCTGCTACAGGCATGCGGAAGTGGAACACGGATCTGGTTCTCTGTGACGATGATCCCATAGCTGCAGAATAGGTGCCAGTGTTATAAAATAGGGTGCTTTGATAAAGTGTGAACCTGTCGGCCCCCGAATTTGTGCAGCATTAAATGTGTCATAGGTGGATTTCAGCCGATAGAACGATTTTAGTACCTTAATACATGGTCCTATTACCAACTACCTTCATAAGGAAAAAGACTAACTAACAATACTTTGATACCTAAGGCCGAGATCATGCCACAGAATACAAGAAATGCAAAAAAACTTTCCAAAACTACATGAATAAAGATTGTGTGCACTGAAGAATGCTGAACAGCGATTCCTTCTCGCGTTCCGGATAGTGCTTAAAAAACACCCTTCAGTCTCCATCGAAATAACTGATGAGTTTCGAAAATTCGTCCCAAGCGGAGGTTTTTCCCGGCAGGAGACTGATAATTATAATCTATTTCGCATGCTTTCTGTACACAGAAAATGTAATTTTTCAAGAGCTTTCTGAAGGGCATTTTTTCCATTATCTCTGAAGCGAATTCCCCAAATTAAGTACTATTGCACACTAGTGAAAAAGCATGTACTGCGTAACGGCCACGAGACACCTTATCTTAGTCATTAGGGACTGATGGGCTCTTCGTTAAGTCAAGTTTAAATAAGGACCAGTGAACCAAAAATGTTTTATGAAGACCTGTTCCCGTAAAAATCACTGATGTTTATCGGGAACTCAAAAATACTGAGTTAATGTACTTTGTTTTATTGCGTCCTTCCGTTTTATTGCCACGAACAGGTATTTAAGTTGTAGAATACTCCAGAGAATGGCGCTACATGTGTTTTAGTGTTAAACTGTCGGCCAAGTCAGGTCAAATTTAAGCAAAGTGGTTTCTACCAAAACAGCGGGTGAGCGTATCATGGGTGCTTGTGACGTACTCTCTCAGAATTAGTAGTCAACGGATGAAGGCTGACCAATGACGAAAGGCATTTCAATACGATCCCTATGCTTGAGGAGTAAATCAGTCGTGAGAAACCAGGAACTATGTCTCCCCGAATTTTTCCCTCCAAAGGGGAGTTGCGAAGGAAATGATTTGTCACTTTTAAACTCCTCTCATCAATGAAGATGTTTTCTCAAAAGTACAGCACTCTGCCAGTAATGGACAGGTTTCTCTGGTGAAATCACCGGCCGGAAACATATCTTTTTTGTTGGATATTCATGTGGTCCTCAAGAATGTGTTTTATTGGCATGTCTTCTGCTGACTACAACAAGTTAGGTGTCAGAAAATGTGTTCGGCTGGTATCATTTGCCTGCAAAAAAATCGACAAACTCGGAAAAATCTATTGGATTACTATTTTTTACGTGAAACTATTTACATCCATGAGCTCATATTATGGCACTTTGAAAAATAGGAAACTTTGTGCAAGACCAATGGATACTCCGTTGGTACACAGCTTATAGGCATGACTAAGTTTGCTTTCTATTCACCAGAGAAGCTTAGTTTATAAGGTTTTGCCTAGTCTACGTATCAAAACGTGGCTCTTCAGAAGTTTATTCATTGGTGTTTGTCGCTAATTTCAGCCGGAATTCATACTGTATCTTCAACTCAGCATTATGGCTAAGTGGATGTATAACTTCCTCACAATCAGACCCCAGCAAAAAGACAATAGACCCATAACGATTTACTATTGGTTTATTGTACATGCTTCAATCACTATGGTGCGTCTGGGATAGATCGTCAACAGCAAATAATTTCCATTCAAACATTCATCCAGTTCTCACACAGCTCGCCCACCGAAACGTAATTCGTGTTTCAGTCTTACTGGCACTTTTGAGTAGTATATAGTCTAGTCGTGACCGGTTTAAAAGTTCAGTTAGCTCTTGGACTGTGAAAAGAAGAACTCGGACTTGATGCTTTCCTACTGATTTTATATCGGAACCACAGCCCGGTACAGGAGCACAGTGCTTTCTGTTATGTGCCGTTGGTGTTCTGTTTGGCTACACGGGAATCAGGCGACGTCAAATTTATGGTTAGCTCTTGGAAAGGAAAACTTTTCAGTACATTAAATGAGAGTAAATTATCTAAGTCTTTCTTTCGAGAGAACGTGAGCCACTTTATCGAAAGTATCGCAATGTTAAGGAAGGTCTCCTTACAAGCATAAGGAAGTTGACTAAAGCAATAGACAGACTTTGGCCGGGAAGAATTCCAGTTTCACATTATGTCAGCATTCTCATGTCAGAACCAATAAACGTAATGAAAAACTCATAGCAGTCACAGTCAGGACATTCTTAAGAACTGTGAAATTTGCAGAATCTCGATCCCTGTAACTTAAATTTCATAGGTATGACTCATAGTAGGTTGGTACCCAGTTGTAAAATGGCAACCAAATATCTCTATAGAAACTCCGATGTTACACAACGGGTTGAAATGTGACACGCAAGTGAGTTCTTCGGAAGCCATTTTTGAATTCAAATTTAAAATGCCATAGAGAAGCATTTAGTGTTTGCATAAAGCTACCAAATCGGCTGAATATTTCAATGATACTGAAGATCTTTTTCTAATGCCTCTATGACTAGTATATTTTTAGAAATGAGATTCTGTCATATTTTTTCAAGGAAATACAGTTTCAACACCATATATCTGCATCCATATAGTGCAACAGATACCAGTGGAATTTTCCACGAATTTGCACTCCTCTTGAGACTGAGAGTGGATCACTGACTGCTGAACATTTATAAATATGAATGACGTGCTATCGTGCTGCTGGAACTTGTCAAGACCAATGCAGTCTCATTGTGGATAAAATGGTATACTTGACTGATCATCATTTCTCTCTTAGCTTTTGTCCTTTTCCCACATTGTCGCTGCTCCGCAATCTGCTTTGTCGAATGGGGGTAATCTGCTTGTGCCTCCTTCAGGATGGCGCAAACCGCGGGGTGGACAACGTATGACTTGGCAGAAGGGCGTGAAAGAGATCACGAAGAGTTTGGGTGTTGTTGGTGTTGTGCGCCTTCCAGGATGGGGCCCCCGTGACCCCGCCTGTGCATGGCTGGAAACGTTGCAAGAAATGGCGGCTAATCGATGTCAGTAGCGTTCGTGCTGTCAGTTTCTTTCCAGACTGTCTGATTGAGCGCTTGGAGGTGTAGGCACCTCAGAACGCTTGACATAGGCCAGCACTAGGTCCCCTCCCTCACCCACTCTTTTTCTCTTCTTTTCACTCTAGGGCTTTAAATATAATTAGACGAACCTTATGGTTGTACGGCAGTGAAGCATCAGTGTCAACACAGATGTTGCTGTCTTTGATGATGATGATGGGTAATCTGCTTTATTGGGTCCACTTTGTTCCTGTCCCCGGGAACGTCACCAATGAATTACTTGGCTAAATTAACCTTCAAAACAATGAATGGAAAAGTTGGATCTTCTGGTCTCACTATTCGTCAGCAGGAAGCAGGTCTTCCAGAAGTCAAGGCGACTGATTTTCTAGCGTTAGGGTGTCAGCATGTTTCAAAAACTAAATGTAACTCTATTAGTTATCTGCGGTGTGTTCCAATGACACCGCTTAATTAGCATCACAAATGAATCTAAATGCGCGATGGATTGTTTCCATGGAGGAAAAAGCAAATCGTGAGATACTCTGGAGCCTTGGCTCAATTCTGGTGTGTCTTGTTGTCATTCACAATGTGAGTGACCTTCAAAGTATTGGTGAGCTGGACTGCGTGATCACGACCATTATTGCGTTTTTTGGGTTAGCTGCCATCATCCAAGTTCTCAGGTTATGAGAGGCTTAATGTTCTTGTTTCTCAAAGGTATAATTTGGATCGTTCAGCTCAGTTGGAATAATTTTATAAGACTTTGCATACAAAAAATGAAGTCACAGAAATTCTCACTTGCTTCATGTGAGTATATATAAAGGTCGTGTTCATATTAGAATGTCTATCGTTGTTGCAGTCCACCCATGTTTTCGGTAATACAAAAAACGAGAATAAAATTAGGTTGCTCAGCTTTAATCAAAGCGTAAAATCAATAACAATTTGTGACCAACTACTAAGAAGTCATATAGCTGTGGTCGGTTTAATGTTAGTTTAAGGGAGAATTATCTGTGATAATATCCCATTTTACTTTTCAAATTTGGACGCGCGACTTGTCATGACGAACCGTCGCAGTTTGTAATTTTGAAGATCTGGTTTACGGAGACCATCCGAGCGCCAGGTTCCGGCAAAGAAAACTCGGACGAGTGAACCTCTTCTAAATTAATTCATTAGATTTACGCTTTGTATTTCTAGGACGATACGCACGATTCAGCTAATTTTGGACTTATTCCTGATTGGCGCTGATGAATGTTAGATGGACTGTTTTGCCTCCGAATGCCATTTAGAGCTCAAATGATGATAAGTCTCATAAATTTTCTGCTGGTGATTCCTGATTAAACATGCTTCGGCCTGTGCCATCAATTTCACTCTCAGATCAACTATTAGGCGTGTTCCGTCTGTGTGTTAAACACAGCTCAGTAATCCCAATAGTACGATCGTGAAAAAATACCAAGTTGAAGTGGCGGAGACAACAGTGATGTTGGTACATTCGATGGTGACGTCCAGCGTAACGACAATTCAGACCAAGCTCACCCAGCAGGGGATCGACACTGTGTGGTACGTCAGCACATACGACTATAAAATGAAAACAATCATACAACTGTTGGACTACATTGGATTACGGGACGTTGACAACTGATTCAGTATGCAAACTCTGACGTTTGCTCTACCCTATACAATGTTCTTGGAGTGAATGAGTTACCTACAGTTGACTAGTCAGCCAACTCAATTGAAAGTGAGGCATCAAACAAGGTAGGACACCCGATTTTTTGAAGCCACGGAAAAGGTTCACAGCGCATGCTTCAGTAACTAATGTTTGGCAAAAGTGTGAATTCTGTCCCCCATATAACATTTCGTTGTGTTATACTTATCATTGTAAGGCTTCCAACACAGACAGGACTGACTGAACTTTATTGAAAATCATGTGCCAGACTGCAAGGTCTTTCAGCTACTACAGAGTGCTGTGGGCGAGGCTCATTTCCCTCACTAAGAGACCCATAGAAAGAATTACTAGTAATCTTGGGTTGTAACTTAGTGGTTGTATTTACCATAATTACGTGGATTCAAGCATTAGGACAGATGGATAGGCTGCGCAATTTTTCTACAAATACATACAGTAATCCCAGTGGTAGGAACCTTATAGGATATAACTACAGACGTTCGGATAATATCTTCACCTTCTTAGCGAAACCTCATTTATCCTTGATTTAATCCGCGGATATCATGTGTATAGTGTTTGTGCATACACAAAGTGGACAACGGAAAATCCTGACAGGAGAGCACACTCCATTGAGGAGGCCACAAATGTTCTCCTCGTCAACTACGACTTGGTTTTGAATTCCTCTCCCAAGATCGTCAAGTTACAGCTTCTCCTCTACAGTGGGATCACTGTACTTTATTTTTCGTTAAAATACACATAAGGAACATTCCCTGTCAGTTTCCGAATATTCTGCACCCAGCAGTAATTGTACGCTTCCAAATGACACCAAACGTAGAATGGGTAAATACCGACAGTTAGAAACGGATTGTCTACGCAAGTATCAAAACGCATTTCAAATGGGTGCAGCCACTTCTTGTGAATTATTGGATTGTACATATTTCAGTCAGGAACTTTGCAATATTTTTCAATATCTATAATTCATATGGTTTATACTTGCACTCGTGCTAGTTTATGGAAAGCAGACTGAATTCAAAAGACAGGGGGTGGATATAATGCTCAACACAAACACCAGATATTTCATTTTCTTCTTCTCCAGCGGTTGGAAAATTGTTTAGCACGTAGCAGTCACCCTGGATAAAACATCCCATGCGGCACCATAATGTCTTTACGACTGAACCTTTTCTCGTGGTCAGGGGATTTTTACCAAATGCGCAGCAGATATTTTGCACTAAGGTAATGTAATGTCGCAAGTTTCTGGATGTTTCAAATGGCTTTGGTGAATGGACGATGAGATATGCCGCACTCCCCAGGCATTTGATTCTCAGCAATTCTGTTGGAAAATGGTAAGTAAAGTAGTAGTATATTCTTTTTAATAAAGGAAACTACTCACAAGGTTGCGGAAAACTCTTCGACAGCCCACGACCGGTTTTGCCCTTCTTGGGGCTCATCAGGTAGGCGCAGATATACTGTGATATCTCGAATATCGTGCCAACTGAAACATGAGGCGGCCTGTGTGCAGCACATTCAGTTGAAGAATATCATAAACGAGGGATTCGACGAGATTCAACGAGAGATTCTCGTGAAAACCAAATTGACTTGCAAATGAGTGTATTTCTTGAATAGTAGTATACTCCTTCATTTATTTAAACTCAGGTGAAGCCAGAAAATCAGGCAACCTGTCCTCAATGTGCATGGTAACAAAGAAAACCTCGTTGATTACTCAGCAGCCGGCAATATCGATTTGTTTGGAGTTGCTTCATTGTAAGTTCCAGGTTGGTTGTAGTTAATCCATAATTCAAGTTTAACGCGTTCCAGTTAATGGTGGCATGCACGAAGCCTGAACTTAACCATGACCAAGCCAGTCTGGAAAAGACAAACACATTTTCCAAGTGATTATCTTAAGGGTTGACTGAAGAAAATGTTTTAGAAGCCTAGGGTGTTTCTTTTTTAAAGTAAACCAGCAATTCCTGTCTGTAGAACGTACGTCCTCTCTAGATCTTGAGGATTTGATTCAGTTGAGGGAGATCACAACCAATCTAGTTTTGTCGATGGTGGTGTTTCCTATTGAAAAATTTCCCTATGGAGTGTTCTGAATTTACCACTTGACTTGTGCTGTCCATCTGAATAAGGTTTTCTGTATCCATCAGCCAAAGCATGGCTACTCATGAATTCGTCAGTGGCATGAAAGCACGTGTTGGACGTCGGTGATGTACTGTTCAAGCAAGCATAAATACTTGTCTTTTAAAGGGAAGTGCCTACAATAGTAAAAAAAAGTTGATCAACTTAGGAGCTAGAATATGGTCGTTACAAGAAAACAAAGCCTCAGGCAAATTTGTCCCACTCTATCACACGGAATAAACAATGACCCTCAGATGGCACTTCGATCAGTGATGAGATGTTTACAACTCAATGGTTTAAACTGACGAACAAGGCGACGGTTATTAAATCTTCTACCAACCATACTTTCTGACTTATTCCGCACCAGCCTAAAGTGCGCATGTTGTACGACGAGGATTGGCAAGAGAAATACTGATTTAGTTTTAGCTTTCTGGCCAGAGTTGGTTGTTCGCTTGTCGATCGCATTGATTGTATTGATCAGAGTATTTGACCTCGCTTCTCGCAGACACCACATATAACGCAGTTCAAGCACTTGTCCATTATTCGCATTAAATTCAGCCCAAGAAAAGTCTGCAGAACTAAGTGTGTCTCCATCTACCAGCATTTAAAGACCCGCATTGCCCCATTACCTTACTTCACATTAGGTTTTGTTCCCAGATCACACATGCACATTCATTCTAGCGCGCTCACGTCTGCCATGCTAGAAGTTTAGTAAAAATCATTTATTACAGGAGTGTTAACTCGGAAACATGGTAGCCAGTAGTGTTTATGGCGACGATATTCCGTACGGCGCATTCACATACCTCGGGGTATCAGCGATTCTGTTCGTGGCGGTCATGGTTTTCGGAGTTTTTCTGAGTGCAGCACCTCACCTCACAAGGTGCTTTTGTGAACCGGACACAGAAAAAGCTGATGGTGAGTATTTTAGCCGTATTACTATTAATTTTGGTTTTGTTCAGTTCGTCTAATTCCATTGGCCTGCCCATCCGAGAAGTCCCTTTAGACGGTTGTTTAACGTAGAATGATTGTTTACCAAACCTGTTGGAGAAGCAGGTCCATTCTTAACGAAAATTACAATGAATGTCTCCCAAACAGTTACTGCAATTTGTCTGCTTGAATATCAACAGATCCTATCAACTAAGGCAGTAAGAAATAAACTTATACGGTATAAAGCACCATACAATGGTAGGATGAGAGCCGACTGTATGACGATGTTTAGTAAAGTGTGGGGTATTTGTCAAGAACTCCATAAATTTTCACTTCCAATACCTCAGATCTGTACTAGTACCTTAGCGCATGTGCCAAAATATCATACAAATTGTAGACGATACCAAGAAACCCAAAATAGCTTACTGTGGTTGCGAAATAGTCCAGCAAAGGTCTTAGTGACATCGATCTTTTCTACGCAGCAGTCAACTGGTAAAGCTAAGTCAAAGTTGCTACTGTGATCGGGCAACTCGGCCATTTCAGAAAGCATAAAATGGTTTTGGTTTGTCTTTGGAAGTTAAGTCCCAACAAAGGAGTGTAGCGGAAAGCAATTCCTTATTGGTTCTCAAAGGAGAGGGGGATATTCCGGGGATTTCATTGGGACAACTCGACTGAGTGTAAACTTGTAACAGTCTCAACATCATTTGTTAACAGGAACTGGCAGTTTGTTAAAGTCTGCAATATTATTAGATAAGTAGCGTGCATTCCATCAGATGGTCAAAAAGCTTTTGTATTTATTTAGCACAGCTGCTGCATAACAAACTCCCTTTCCACTGTCAACGCAAATGTCTTCAATCAGGTTCAGGTTACACGGTCAGCTATGTGATCCATCATAAAACCCGTCAGTTTCATAACAACAGCCTTAGGTTCGTGCGTTTCTCTTAGTGTTTCGAGGCGTTCTCATGTGTGAGTATTGTATAACCAGTAAGCTGTGCATGGCATGAGGGAGTAATTAACCTGTTGTCAAGCCTCTCCTATTGTATATTTCCGCTTGCGCGCGTTATCCAAACAAATGGGAACGTAACACATCAGTTCTGTTTATCAAAAACCTGGTTCATTTTCAGTTTATCAATACACTAACAGATCCGTCTATGTGGTGTACTCGGATTAAAAGTTTCTCGGAAGTGATTATCAGAATCATTCACTCATAGATGCAATAACGTGCCGATTTTATTCTGACATGTATCTGCTTCATTTAAATCCAAGGCAGTGTTCCCAATCTTCTGGTTCTCAAATGTTAAGGAGCGCTATCCTGCTGTTCCACTATCCTAGAGCAGAGATCTCGACTGA
Source organism: Opisthorchis felineus (assembly GCA_004794785.1). Classification (NCBI taxonomy): domain Eukaryota; kingdom Metazoa; phylum Platyhelminthes; class Trematoda; order Opisthorchiida; family Opisthorchiidae; genus Opisthorchis; species Opisthorchis felineus. The sequence goes on along the minus strand of SJOL01002364.1, from coordinate 32,484 downwards.
TAGTCTTAAAACTGTTCAACTACATCTCGACTGGGAAACACAGCCATAACTATCACACAAGATTATACTAGTTGTGTAAAGATGGTTAAGTAGATAAACAAGTATAACAATCACTCAGTTAGGTTTGAAGGATAATAATGGTTGATTGGACAAGCCGGAGTCATCTCTTCGTTGGTGCAGGGTGGGATATCGTGGGCAAATGTTGACCGCTTTTGATGTTGTGAGAGCGTTAAATCTAAGGAAGTGGGACCAGTTTGGTGGCATTCGCTACACCACCACAAGCCACTCAGTCCTACTGATCCGGTGATTTGCACCGATCAGGTGAACTGCGATCTCATTCGCCCAGTTGCACTATGAGATGGTATATGTCAGCAAATCTTACAGAAAGTCGGTGAATCCTTCTTCCCTCACAGCTGGCAAAATAGTCGCAACCGAATGAAAAAATAACACCTTATCTTTAATGTTTACAAAGTAATCAGTTGCTTTCAATACGCGACATTAAACGCAGTTGTATCAACTTTCTTGCTAGATTACGTAAAACTACTGCTGCAAAAAAATTTAACGCAGTTTTATATAAAAATTCTCCACGTAATTCTCCACGTAATTCTCCACATAGCCACGGGTTCTCTGCTCGACTAGCCGATAATTTCTTAAGTGAGGTCGAACATAGTGTTAAAAACCAGTAGATGAGCCAACAACATTTTAGTGGTGCCATTTCGATGAATGCAGCCGCTACAGTTCTGAGCCTGATTGTATGCTCCAGTTCGCCTTGGTGTAAAAGGTCACCACAACCAGGTCACCACCGCCAGCTATTTTCTTACCGTTGTCCCCATGGTACAACATGCATTAAATGGCTGTGGAATGTATATAATGGGACTTTCGTAAGCCGATACTGAGTCCTATTCGCTTACGAGTTAGATATGGTCTGTAAGGTTATGAAGGCTTGTGTATGAACTACGTATGGCCGACCACCGTCTACCAAAAACACTTGTGTTTTCAACTTCAATCCTTTGTTGGCGAAAAGTTTACTGAGAGTGGGTAATGACTTCGCGACGCAAAATGGAAGCTATTGCTGTCAGATTGAGCTTTGTGGGATCTTTATGTTTTGCTGGATGGGATAAACATGATTCTGTCTGCGTTTGCCTTGAAAACCTACGGGAAATAACCTTCAGCTGGTCCCAGCGGCGAGTTTGCTGTTACTTCTTAACCGGACAGCCTATTTAGCGCTTGTCCGTCGTTGTGTGCAGGGATATTGTTGAATGAGGTCCGCAAAAATAGCTGAACCAACTCCATCGGAGGCGCCCTGGTCCATCGTGGTGCACGGACGCGTTTACCTCAATTGAAATGTAAGGCGTGGCACCTACCTCTTGAAAATTTTCTCCAAAGACCTAGGGCTCTTTATAACAAGTCCATTTTCTTTAGCCAGCAGTATTCTGTGTGTGACACTATTGTGACAGCACCAACTAAACCTCGCTCTACAGGCACCCAAGTTGGCCGCTGCGTTTGAAAAACTACTAGAAGTGTTTGTCGTAGAGCACGTGACCCAGCTGATCCATGTAAAAATTATTTGCGTTTGTACGTGTGCCCACACGGTTGAAGTTTCTGTCAAATGATATAACTCTTTCTGTTGGTCTCATACAATCCAGTGTTACATATCCTGACTAAATAAACGGTACAAAAGGACATCCGCGAAACCTTAAGAAACTACAATCTTGTTGGGACGAACTACGTCATGCAGCGGTTGGTAGAAAAAAATATTTAGTATGGGCAAGGGCTTCATGTAATAAGTGATATTTGTCCCAGCTATCTTGCTCATGCAAAAATCAATTGAGTATTTTAAAAGAAAGTGGTTATTTCTTTCGTAAATTTTCTTTATTTTCTTTCTTACTTTCTGTCGTTTAATTTTCTCGTGGCTCGTAAAAGTCACACTGTTTTTGAAGTTTGGAGGACTTCTGAAGTTAAACCACATGTGAATGTAATTACAGTTCTACAAAAAATGTGGGCAATATTTCGCAATTTCATCCGGTGGGCGCTTTGATGATTCTAATTTCAGTGTGTTCCTGCACTTTGCACAGAAATATGGGTGTGAAAGTAAGATGCATGCACAGAAGCCAGTGATACTGGCACAAAAATTGAGGTCAAGCATGCAGTTTCGGTTACATCCCCCTGTATCGGTACACGATGGCTAGATATGAGCAGGCGAACTCGAAAACAATTTGTCTTGACGTGAAAGCTTATCGCCTGGTTGTGAAATGTTTAGCCACCATTTGCAGAACAAAGGACAGACCATCCGACTGTCACCAATGTCTGCGAGTCTGACGGACCTTTCACTGGAAAGTAACTTGGGAAATTATAGAGCCAAAAATTAAGTAAACCCAGTTGCGTAGTTGAAGCAGATGACCACGTATTTGCACTCACTAGCAGTTTGACTTACTAATACGTACTATACAAATAAACTATTCGGTAAAACTAAATGCCCTGAGCTTTTCACCTTTGAGGGTGAAATAAACTTCGTTTTCTCTTAAGGACATATACAGTTAGCTGTGCTCGAGGAGATGGCATAATAAATCCTATTGCAGAGGTAGCCTTCTTACGCTCTGTGTGAGCAAGCGGAATCAAATAAAGGCTAACGACTTTTGGTTGGCGTGACTGGTGCAGGATTTTGAACTTTCTTACAGGGAACTACTGGATTCAACTTGATTTTCCCAGGGCTGGAAGAGCCTTAAAGTTGCCGAAAATATTACGGCGCTACAAGGTACAAGCTCCCAGGCATCCGGTACCTTGACCAACTGGTTACACAATTATTTTGATTGTCTATCGCATCCCTGTGCATGACAACCTGGACTCAATAAACGGGGGAGGAGGCATCGATTGCCTTGAGTTGTCTTTGATGATCTGCTTCCCGAAGACAGAAAAACTTCACAAAGATGCTTCAGAGGATGTGTAAATAAAGGAGCTAGTAAGTAGAGATATTTTATTCGGATTTTTGGGATACATAAGGGAAAAAAATAGGCTGAATGATATTGTGGTTACACTGCTGAAAGGAGATAGACACGAATTAGGAAATATCACTCTTCAATCAGAGCTCTAGCTGGATATATCGTGCTCGCAAACTTCTGAAGCCTAATGCACAGAGTTTGAAATGGAGGGCTGGATACACCGGAACAAGCCTATCATGGTCGCACAGGATAGTAAAATGAATCGCGAATTCAATGGCTCAAATCTGGCGAGTGGAATCCAGATCGGTTTCTTACAATTGAAGACGTGGAGTGTTATTCATGAGCTATAAGTTAGAAGAGGTTTCCTGAATCCATTACGAAGTTTCTAAGTAACATTGCTAGCCTCCAAAGTCTACAACCGAACCAACACAGTGCTATCTCCGTCGACCATTGAAATCCGTTTTTGTGAGAGCTATATCAGCCCATCGGGTCTGTTGAAGCTAACTTTCTTGGAGCACGCGGTCACTTTCACTCGTTCCATGCACACAGTGACGGTCTGGGATACAATATCAGCAACATCTAGCGTATGCTATACAAGCTTGGGACCAACCACGTCACTCTGCACATAAAGAAACCATTTTACAGTACGCTTGCGCTCTTCAGACTTTGACAGTACTGATTTGTTTAAAGTGACCTTTCTAACGCGCGCACGCAAATCTCGGACAACAGAATTTGAGAAAAGCCATCCAGCCACATCTCGTTTGGTGTGGTGTCCTTTTTAACGGGCTTAGGTAAAACATTCCCGTCGTATAGATGAGCCTTCTGTTCGAATTCTTATCGGCATTTTCAGCTTGCTCACTGCACTACATATTGTACAGTCGTCAAATATTTGCGCTATAATATTAGTGCGTCGCATGTAGTACTGAAACAGTTCAAGGTGATGTAATTCATGGTCCGTTTTACTGCCCCCTTAAAACAAGTTATATTTATGGAAGGATTCTGTCTGACTTTCATTTTTTCAAATGTAATGCAGCAAAATACTTTCAATTTTGGACTTTTGTTCTGCCTCAAGGAATTGATTACTTGGTACAATTCAGTGCACTGTACTTCCTCCCTGCTTTATGAAAAGTTACACCACATATTTCGGGAAATGACGGTAAAATTTCCCTGTTTCGTCAGCAGTAGAATGCGTTCACCGTTGGGCTTTCTTAGAAAGCTAAGTGATATTTGTTCTCATTTCCTTCACACCATTTCGTTCCTCTCTGGCTTTCGAAAAGTTTTTGCTTCTTGGTCTGTCTGGCTGTTATTGTGAAGCAGTAGTTTGATAGCTGCTGATGTTTGCTTTATGCTGGGTTTACAGAGTTTCGCTATATCCCTCAAAAAATTGAATCGTGGTACAAGTAAAATTAGACCGTGTCGATGCAAACAACTTACAAAGCCCATCTTTTTAAAACGGCGATAAAATTGCAAGTCCAAAATTGTTATCAGTAACCCTGCTGTTTCTGACTGATTAGATACATCTATGAGCTTCGAGTTCCACCTCAGCGGAAGTTTTAACTCCAAAGCTCTGAGTAGTGTATACACAATACTGCATCCGTCCATGAAGTATGCTGTTTTGAGCTTGTGGTACTGCTGTGGCTTGCTGCTTCTGTTTAATAAACAAGCACAATTATCGACCATGGGACACAAATAATGGAAATATCGACATAGTTCTCTTATGTAGGTGTAACGTTAACCTGTACTTCGAATGAACTATACACTCCCTTTGTCCAAGCTAAAATGAACACAAGTTACCGGGTCAATTGGCTGCAATGCTGCGAGCTTAAGGAAAACTTTTGTTAGGTTTGTGCCGGCTGGAGTAAGGCTAATTAATTACGGTTCCTGCGAGAATTCAATTGATATAATTTTTAAGACAGTACTTTAAATAGTTCCCCATAATTCAATATCACTGCTTGGTTGTCAAAATATTTTCCGAGAAAATTGCTTTCCATCCTTCGAAACTGACCGATAACAACGGGAAGCAACTGATTGCTTATTGTAAATGCACAAATCCTCATTGATGCTTTTTCGTTTTAAAATATCAAAAATCTACAAAACTCTCTTAATGGCCTTTGCATTTTCCAGTTGGGAGAATGTTTGACAATGTTTGCATTTCCAATTTCACTACAGTGCAGCATTTGCTATGAATTTATGAAACGCCCGAATGACATCTTGAGCAATATCTCCTTGGTTTTGTTTAATTGCAACAGAAAATGTACTACTTGATTCATAGACGTTTGTTCGATTGTACACCCACTGTGGTAGTGGCATTAAATCGGGTGGAGAGGAGGATTGCAAACTTGCTCAGTCTTACATTCCTGTGCAGCAAAACGAGTTAGTTCATTTTGTGAAAAATGGTGGAACATATCATTTTCGCATACCAGGACAAATAATAGAAATCGTTTCCATGCCGGAGCATACGCGCAATCGTCGAGGATCACAACGGGATTTTGTGCTGCTCAAACAAGAACTTTGCTAAGCGAATGTGGGCCAGTGGAATACGAAAACGGAAAACCTCCTGCAACTGAGTTTAAACACAAGCTTTGGTGCTTTGTGGATTACTGCAGGATAATTAGACGCGCCATACAGAAATAAAACCGTTTGATAAGGAGGAAAGCTAAGTTGTTTGTTTTGATTTGATTTGGTGCCCATCATATGAAGTCTTTATCCCGACGTCAAACGAACATTATGCTATGTAAGGTCTGTGGATGTATTCTACTCTATAGCTTGCTAGCTATTCAGTGACTTGTTTAGTATCGTCTGCCATGTGTTTTACTTTACAGAACAGCGGAGAGGCGATTTTTCAGTGACTGAACAACCGGCGAACAAGCCAGACTAACTGCAATGAAGAGAAACGGCAGATAATCGTATAAATTTGGCTAGTGTTTATCATACACTTCACGATCTTTCCTTTCTTTGGCACGATTGACAACCCCCTTCTTGGAAAGTAAGGGATAACTGACACTGACAACCCAACGCCGCTTTGATTTTCCAAACTATTATTTGTCTTTGCAGTCGATCCATTGCCAAATGCTTACAACGCTTCGAATGATGATTGGTCTGTTTATTTTGAAAACAATATTATCATCACGCTGGATTTTTTTCATTAATCACTGAGATTATTTCGTTCACACTTCCTGTAATGGTAACAGAAATGAGGCAGATAACTGTCTACAGTGCGTGCCTTGAGTGCACCGAATGCTGATTGTTCGTGAACTTGCCTAAGACTAGAACGACTGTTTTTTTGTTTAACACGAACCTAGGTTCAATACTGATAGAATTGAGAAATTTATGAATGAGAGCGACGCTACGAATTAGCTTTTTATTTCAAGATGACTGCAACACGTAAGATAAAGTCTATTCTGACCCATTATATTTTGCTGGGGTAAGCGCGCATCCAACGAAGTATTCCCAGGTTAGCTCAAATGTTATATCAACTCAGCCTGAAGAAAGCGTGAGCGGGCATAACTGCTAACGCAGTCTTTGGTCGGGTGTGTTGCTCCGATCACTATCCTAGGACTCACAGGTTTCGCATACGCATCACCTTTAGTTTACATCAAATTATTTCGCTGTCTTTTGGCAGAGCACTAGAAGGTTGACCTTCTAGATTCACGTCATTTAAATAAACACGACTTTCAGTAAGTTTTGAGCGACTCCAATAAAACCGACTGTTTACTCATGAAGCACTCACAAAGTAACTTTAGATTTCCCAAAAGTTAAATTTCCAAAATCTTCCGTGTACGCATTGCTTGGCTGTGACCTTTGTTGAGTAATTTTCTTTCTTTCTTTGGAAGAGATAGCGTGGACATTTTTCATCCCCAAATCGGTGATTATCCTATTTTTCATTGATTTTACACAACAAAACTGAGACCTTATTTATTTTCATACCGTTTTTAAAACTGATCATCTTAAACGCCGAGAAACGTGCAGCGGAACGAAAGTAGGCGATCTCAAATTGTTCAGTAAAATGCCTCAATTTTTCAGCGTTAAGAAACACGATTACCATAAGGTCGTCTGTGCTGCTTGTATACTGCTTTTCGTTTTCAGATTTGCTATTTTCACATAGCCGGACGTGTGTATCCACTTGAAGTGCTCAAAATATTTTGGTCAGGACCTGAAATATTACGCGATAATATTAATTGCCAGCACACCCACGCGTTCCTCCTCCCTGTTCAGACTCTGAGGTAAATACACTGCTGACATAGTTAACCGGTCATTTCCCGCTTCTTGGCAAGTGACCTGTTCGCCAGGAACACCGACAGAAGTCATGATTAGATTGCCATTGGAATCTGTTATCTGGAGTTGCCCGAACTGAAACTCTCTTGCACAACTGAGTGTGCTTAGCCAATGGCGTATAATCTGGTGTTCAGATAGAATGTATGGAGATGGAAGCTCGAGGACCGTGCCAATTTTTTAGTTCCAAGAAGGACAACACCAGTGGTGGGCTTCCAAATAGTTTTCCGCGTCTTTCTGGTGGCGAGTGAGGTCAAAATAACGTTACGAAACCCCGAATATTCTGACGATTTAACATAAAGCAGCTTTTGTACTTTACAATCAGTTAGAACACATCACAAAAGAAAGATCTGTTTGTCTATTGTTAATACTAATCGTATAATTAATGTTCAGGCCCGATGAGATTGATGCGCACGGGCTGAGTTACTCACACCCTTGGCACTCAGTGACCATTCACTCCTTCGTATTTTTACTTGCAAAATCGGATAAAATCTCGTTCTTTACAGAAAATAAATGGAATGGGTAGAAAACACCTACTTTGAATGCTCTAACGCAATAATTGTTTTTTAAATAAACTTGAACTATCGGACTAGTCATACGATTCCTACATCTGACTCAGCGGTAGTTCCGATGACACCTTCAAATCTTGGATTCTTGGGTATTTAGTCTTGTGCAAGGGATACTAAAGATTTGCTTGAACGACTCAAAATATTGTGCAAGCAGCAAAATAATTCTTCCAACAAGAAGGAGACGGAAGTTTTTAGTTTTATTGGAACAGCTGCATTTTTGAAGGACCATATATGCCCTAATTTTCATATTACCAGCGTTAACCACCAATATTCTCGCCAACTTCACCTTCTTTGTGGTGCCACTTTTTAGTCTACTCGAGTGGTCATTTTCAGCTCCCCAGGTAACTTGGTAAAACGACTTCCTGTTCTCTCAGGCTACACAAGTAAAAGATACTACCATCTGATCAGAGCCCCTCCAGCAAGTTCATTGAGTCACGGGTACAGTCATCAAGCGTCCGTAGGCTGTCGAGATGTGCTAATATTACATGGTGGTGGTGCCAAAATATACATGACAAAGGACATGTATATTATCAAGGGCATGGTGATTTTCTTCATCGGTTTCAACACACTAACGCTGATGTCAATACCATAAGGTTCTTAAAGGACCATTATAAATAAGTTTTATTAAACGTCTCCGGCAAACTTCGACCGGTTTCGACCTTATTGAAGCTCACCAGGTAGGTGCTGTCCCGACTTTCCGTTAGCCTTATGTTTTAATTAAACCCAAATAGTTTGAAATTCGCGAAATACACTAATCTGCACACTTGGTCCTGCAGCCAGTTCAATTGAAGAACATCATGGACGATGATTTCAGCTGGGATAGCTTTGGGTCTTCTTGAGGAGAGTTTTCGGCTGTGTCATACTGGCAACTCTTGCGAATTGGGTCATTGGTACCGGATGAGGATATCTTTACAAAAACTATAGCACCTATGTTCCAATGGGAAATCTGATAATGGTATGAAAAATTTCAAGCCTCCAAACCTCCACCCACAAAGGGCATTAAGAAAATTTTGATATGCTTCTGCAGACAAGATTGTTTCTTAAGGCCTCACGAATTACAGCCTAGCGAAAATAACCATCGTCCTTTGTCTAAATCTAGGCAATGACCTGAAACTTTCAGCGCTCAAACCTATGGACCAGCGCATTTTAGGCATGGTGGACCTGTACGAATTGTCATTCAGAACGCGCTATATTAATCAAAAGCATTTCATGAATGGAGGTCAGTAAGTTCCAAATCTTGCTGTATTTTTGAATTTTAATGATGCTTTAAATGTACTGTCGATAAGTGGCAAGCGGTGATAATCTTGACTGGTAATAACTAAACTTGAGAATTCGTACACTGATGTGCTGGTCTTTCATAATTCAACATAATACTTTGTGTTAATTTCTGCAGTTGGGATTCTGGTTTTATTCCGAGATAACTGTAAACTCATACGTTCCCTAATGAAGGTCACACCTAAGTCACTACAGAAGTAAGACCAGAGGCAATGTTTATTCTGGAAACACGCGAGAAGATTTTGAGCAATCCTTTTCATAGAAAACATCTCGAAGGTTTTCTTGCTGCACATAATTCTTGGGTTCCAAACCCTAGTAAAACACCCACTTGCCTTGCCATTTTGGTGGCACCCGGCAAGGACACCTAGTATCTCCGTTTTATTAAATGATCTTATTGATTCTCCCTCAAAGTAAATACCCGAGGCTTCTCAAGGGCGTCGATCTACTGTAGTCCGAGACCTACACTGCTTGGATGGCATGGTTGGTGTCTTTTGGAATGGAACAATATTCCACTAATAAACTGACGGATCACACACTTCAAATTTGACTATGTTTCTTTCGATGAAAGTGTAAAATGATAACTTATTTGACGCAGCAACTCGCAAACTTTCCTCATCTTCTCTCTAAAGAATGGTCAATGAATATGCAGAACTAGAAAGGGGCTTTATCACCACCTGGATTTAAGATTCAATAACCAACAGAATTGCGCAAGGCGACGCCAAAGCCATAGATCATGACCATGTTCAGCACCAGTAACCTGTCAGATTTTTGCTGAAACTACAAAAATACGGCGCAGCTACTAGCGCTGCACCTCTTTGTAAAAGTAGAAGTGGGTAAACTGATAAAACAGTTGGCCGACGAATTTTTATCCTGGCGCTTCCAAAACACTTCACGCATGAGGATGCAACAACGCGTGGGCAACAAAAAAATTCTTTGAAAATTGCTTCGTGGAGGACAACCTTCATACTTTATGGTTGTAAAACGAATGAGTCGGAAACTAGGACGATTAACACACATCTTGGGGCGCAATGTCAACAGCTTTTTTATTCTGCTTAGTATGCGAGCATCTAAGTAACACGGCAATGAGCAGTGGGGTCAATAATTGAGGATTATGAAGCAATAGGGAGACTGCTAACTATTATGGGAAAATATAATCAGACAGTAGTTGCCCCAGTTCGATTGAAAGCCCAATCATAGCAGTATTTCACAGTGTACAGTTGAAGGTCAGTGCGGGTTAAGGCCGTTTAGTCAGCAAGTTGTTGCTTTCGTCAGCAATGAGGATAAACAGTCGTGACGCTGTAAACAGACAGCTGCTGCCAGACAAAAGTTACTGAAGAACCAGTCATGGTCAGTCAAACCTGAACAGCCAACGCAGGTTTTGGAATGTCGTTCAGAAGGATCGCTTTTATGTCAATAAAAAACAGTGGCTTTGCCTAATGAACTAAGAGTATTTCGCAGCAATCCACGGTCTATTCTCCATCTATTTCAGTGGCCATGGCGAACAAATAAAGTAACAAAAACGCATCAAATCAAAAACCGCCAAATTAGTATCCGCTGAATTATCGCACTTCCGTTATACATATGTTGTAGCTCACAATTATCTTCAAATGTGCATAATTAACAAAACTTCCTTTTTGGTACTCTAGCGTGATTCTGAATATGTCATCCAAGGTAAGAGATATGCAGATAAGATAGATTACCGGTCGCGCCGGTGGTGGTACGGCAAAGCATCTCTATCTGTTTTGTTCAAATAATGTTTGGGTGCTGCATGCATGCACATGGGCGTCTGATTGTTATCAAAATAGCATACCGTAGACCATCAGCCAAACCAAGGTGAGTATAATGACCAAGGATCGTACAACCGTTGGTATATCTAATCAACGGTCGACGGCCCCACAGAGGCCCCTAAAATTATCTGCCCTTTTGCGGATACCACCAACTACAGCATCATCCAGACAATCAGATTACAGCCTAGGCAAGGACCGGCCTTTTTAGAGGTGACTCACTTTTAAACCACAGGAACATCATTTCGGCATCAACTAGGTGATCGATCACTTCTAGTAAACCCGTCCAATCTGTCGATAAGATTCAGCCTAAAATCGCTTTTACCCTTACCGGTTTAAAAGTAGAAAATCAGCGCAGGTTGCACAGTCTTGGTTGACCCCCATGAGAGTTAGGCCAGGGTAAAGAGGCCAAGGATTCTTCTGTTACACGTGTACACAATTTTANGACCTGACCTTGCTCGATGTTCTCTCCAAAAAAAGCATGGTACCTGTGCCTCCCTGCCCGTGCCGGTTTAGTGATGACTACGTCTACATCGGATAACGCCCCCGCCTATGACGCTGTCCCTTTTCCCAAAAATCCCTGTGCCCACAATCCCCGCCAGTCATGCCTTTATTCTGACTGTAATCTGATGATCACGCCTGACGGCATGCCACCCACAAGTTGGGAATAAACATCATTATCATTATTATTTTATGTTGATTTAATCTCGCCCACATGTGCTTCCAAAGGGCCGCTCACTAGAAGCCCGCCCAAATTATTTTCGCCGAAACTATAGGGTTTTCGAAGTTGCGCGTTTTACAAGGAGTCAGTCTAATCCGTATGCACCTTTCAGTGGTATACTGCTTATAGCATTTTGTTTAAGTGATCTAAATGTCAAGGTCACGGACCGTCACTGATTCGCATTTTGTCATCGGTTTACGAGTGACACATCACGAAATCGCACTTTAGCATATTGTGGCATCCTGCAGTGTTCTTTACAAGTGAGATATCATCCGCAGAATACCCATTGCAAATTCCAGCCAGAAGAATAGCAGAATAACGTTTGCAAACGTAAAACCCCCAAACGTTCAGTGAACTTCGGCACAACACCGTTTTTCGGGCAGCTCACCTCCCGTTCAGTATAGTTTTGAAAGAGAATTTGATGCATATTGCAGTACCGATGATAGTATAGACCTCTGTGAGTGATCCCCATTCTCTGATATGCACAACTAGTCAGCAGATAGTGCAGCGTTATGAAATAACTGCAGGTTAAGTAACAACACAACAATATCTTTCCTGTTGCAAATAATCGCGCTCCTTAGTTAAAATACTTCATGAAGCCCAAATACACTGGCGGAAAATAAGGCCAACCATTGCCGGTCATTGTGATAACTGCGCGCGCTTTCGCCTAACGTGGGTAATTATTGTAACTGCTAGGCCCGCGTCTATGTGGAGCGTTGATTATGAAGCCCCAACTATGCACAGTAACCTAATCTAATGGACACGGCGGCCCATCATACACATACCCGTACGCGTTGTCGCTTATTTTCACTACTGTCGGTAAACTCGAGGCAGTACATATACGGACCGATAAAAATGAGGCCTCAGCCATGTGTGATTGCCTAATCTAACGTCCAAAACATGCCCCGTCATACCCGATATCGCCTACCTTGGCTACTTATCGTAATTGCTAGGCCCGTGTTTATCTTCGGAGTTGATTATAAGGCCTTGGCTACGCGCGGTAACCTGATCAAACGGCCAACGAAGGCTCGTCATACCCGTAACTGTACTCAATGTCACCTACCTTGGCTACCTATAGTAACTGCCGGGCCCGTACCCATGCTCGCAGCTGAACATAAGGCCTCAGTTATACATAATACACTAATCCAACGGCCAATCCATGCCTGAAAAATACACAACCACCCTTGGCGAATCATGTTTCCATTTATTGGTTATATCGGTACAAACGTAGTGTGTGGTCAATTCAGTTCTCACTTTCTGGAAGCCGCTTTCACTCGACAGGTTATCTGAAAGAAAAAATGTATAATCAATTGCGACTCGTATACACTCCTATATACAACACATAATTAAACAAACTTGTAGTGGATAACCCACCAAGTGCTTCATAAATCCCACTGTTCACAGTTCCGATCGGTGTCCATGCTGAAGCTGGAGTCTTACTGTTATAATGGTAAACTCACTAGTTGCTCAATTAGTCCCATTGACGAAAATGAGGAAACTGTGTGTGCATCGATTATTTGATGGCAGGATTAAGCGGCCATATACATTATTGGCCGCAGCAAATTTGAAGCTAAAGAAGGGCGTATACAAGCCAGCCGTAAGACCAAGTGGTATAGACTTGAGCACGTAATAAATTCCAGATAAACTAGTCCATCTTCTCGGAAGTCCTACTCCCGTCAGTACTTATATGATTGGTTTCCCTAACCATACCACCTCTCTGTGTGCTTGTACCGGTTTGCTCCAGATCTCTTGTACTAGAATAGCATATGTCAGCAAACTCAACCAGTGCTTGATCGCTAGTCTACTAAGTACACATCTACCCCTATCCCGTCTCATTCAATCACTCGTTGTCACCACCCTTAGTGTGGTAAACGGTAAGTTTTTCCCTCTGTTAATGCACTTTATCCTATCGGACGTCTCCTCAAACTCACCTGCTATTTCAGGCCGCAGTCTAACTCGCACCATATTGCCCTCTACTAGAACTTTTTGATACCTTTTCCCATTTTGGGGCCCCTAATGTAGACTCGGCTCTCTTATTACCTCGTTTGAATAGGAGCAATGAACAACCACGCGCCTTCGACTGACCCAAGAATATGCTAGAACAATGCTGGTCCTAAGTTGACGTGATTCCTTGACCCATCTTAACTACCATGAGACCCCAACCGACTCATCCAAAANTACAGAAGTAAGACCAGAGGCAATGTTTATTCTGGAAACACTCGAGAAGATTTTGAGCAATCCTTTTCATAGAAAACATCTCGAAGGTTTTCTTGCTGCACGTAATTCTTGGGTTCCAAACCCTAGTAAAACGCCCACTTGCCTTGCCATTTTGGTGGCACCCGGCAAGGACACCTAGTATCTCCGTTTTAATAAATGATCTTATTGATTCTCCCTCAAAGTAAATACCCGAGGCTTCTCAAGGGCGTCGATCTACTGTAGTCCGAGACCTACACTGCTTGGATTGCATGGTTGGTGTCCTTTGGAATGGAACAATATTCCACTAATAAACTGACGGATCACACACTTCAAATTTGACTATGTTTCTTTCGATTAAAGTGTAAAATGATAATTTATTTGACGCAGCAACTCGCAAACTTTCCTCATCTTCTCTCTAAAGAATGGTCAATGAATATGCAGAACTAGAAAGGGGCTTTATCACCACCTGGATTTAAGATTCAATAACCAACAGAATTGCGCAAGGCGACGCCAAAGCCATAGATCATGACCATGTTCAGCACCAGTAACCTGTCAGATTTTTACTGAAACTACAAAAATACGGCGCAGCTACTAGCGCTGCACCTCTTTGTAAAAGTAGAAGTGGGTAAACTGAGAAAACAGTTGGCCGACGAATTTTTATCTTGGCGCTTCCAAAACACTTCACGCATGCGGATGCAACAACGCGTGGGCAACAAAAAAATTCTTTGAAAATTGCTTGGTGGAGGACAACCTTCATACTTTATGGTTGTAAAACGAATGAGTCGGAAACTAGGACGATTAACACACATCTTGGGGCGCAATGTCAACAGCTTTTTTATTCTGCTTAGTATGCGAGCATCTAAGTAACACGGCAATGAGCAGTGGGGTCAATAATTGAGGATTATGAAGCAATAGGGAGACTGCTAACTATTATGGGAAAATATAATCAGACAGTAGTTGCCAGTTCGATTGAAAGCCCAATCATAGCAGTATTTCACAGTGTACAGTTGAAGGTCAGTGCGGGTTAAGGCCGTCTAGTCAGCAAGTTGTTGCTTTCGTCAGCAATGCGGATAAACAGTCGTGACGCTGTAAACAGGCAGCTGCTGCCAGACACAAGTTACTGAAGAACCAGTCATGGCCAGTCAAACCTGAACAGCCAACGCAGGTTTTGGAATGTCGTTCAGAAGGATCGCTTTTATGTCAATAAAAAAACAGTGGCTTTGCCTAATGAACTAAGAGTATTTCTCAGCAATCCACGGTCGACTCTCCATCTATTTCAGGGGCCATGGCGAACAAATAAAGTAACAAAAACGCATCAAATCAAAAACCAAATTAGTATCCGCTGAATTATCGCACTTCCGTTATACATATGTTGTAGCTCACAATTATCTTAACATGTGCATAATTAACAAAACTTCCTTTTTGGTACTCTAGCGTGATTCTGAATATGTCATCCAAGGTAAGAGATATGCAGATAAGATAGATTACCGGTCGCGCCGGTGGTGGTACGGCAAATCATCTCTATCTGTTTTGTTCAAATAATGTTTGGGGTGCTGCATACATGCACATGGGCGTCTGATTGTTATCAAAATAGCATACCGTAGACCATCAGCCAAACCAAGGTGAGTATAATGACCAAGGATCGTACAACCGTTGGTATATCTAATCAACGGTCGACGGCCCCACAGAGGCCCCTAAAATTATCTGCCCTTTTGCGGATACCACCAACTACAGCATCATCCAGACAATCAGATTACAGCCTAGGCAAGGACCGGCCTTTTTAGAGGTGACTCACTTTTAAACCACAAGAAGATCAATTCGGCATCAACTAGGTGATCGATCACTTCTAGTAAACCCGTTCAATCTGTCGATAAGATTCAGCCTAAAATCGCTTTTACCCTTACCGGTTTAAAAGTAGAAAATCAGCGCAGGTTGCACAGTCTTGGTTGACCCCCATGAGAGTTAGGCCAGGGTAAAGAGGCCAAGGATTCTTCTGTTACACGTGTACACAATTTTAGACGATGGCCCAGGGTCAATCGTAAGGAGCCCATTTAGTTATTCATACTTCTGGTGGTCAAGACGATAGGCGTAGCTGTTATTCACTGGGCTGCTCCGGCCGAATAAACCTTCCAGACTTCACCGCTGATACTTTATAAAACCCGCTGGACAATGTTCCTAAAATGCATGGCCATCGTAAATGATTACCTGTTACTGGTAAGACGCAAGTCAATCTCGTGCTCTTGGTAAATGCGGACTTTGACCTCGCGGCAAAATAATGAACCACGATGACAAGATGAACGTCTGAAAATACTCTTGGCTACTGTATGGTAGTCCCCAACAGTGTTCTGATGTCCCCACCGTCCTAAAAGTGAAACTTGAACAAACGTTTCAAAAGCTTTACTCGGAGGCTGTGGAATATGTCATTTACTAAAAGCTAAACGTAAATGACTGCACTTAAAACTGTGGAGTTTTCGGCGCAGACGATTTTATGTTGATTTAATCTCGCCCACATGTGCTTCCAATGGGCCGCTCACTAGAAGCGCGCCCAAATTATTTTCGCCGAAACTATAGGGTTTTCGAAGTTGCGAGTTTTACAAGGAGTTAGTCTAATCCATATGCACCTTTCAGTGATATACTGCTTATAGCATTTTGTTTAAGTGAGCTAAATGTCAAGGTCACGGACCGTCCCGGATTCGCATTTTGTCATCGGTTTACGAGTGACACATCACGAAATCGCACTTTAGCATAATGTGGCATCCTGCAGTGTTCTTTACAAGTGAGGTATCATCCGCAGAATACCCATTGCAAGTTCCACCCAGAAGAATAGCAGAATAACGTTTGCGAACGTAAAACCCCCAAACGTTCAGTGAACTTCGGCACAACACCGTTTTTCCGGCAGCTCGCCTCCCGTTCAGTATAGTTTTGAAAGAGAATTTGATGCATGTTGCAGTACCGATGATAGTATAGACCTCTGTGAGTGATCCCCATTCTCTGATATGCACAAGTAGTCAGCAGATAGTGCAGCGTTATGAAATAACTGCAGGTTAAGTAACAAAACAATATCTTTCCTGTTGCAAAGAATCGCGCTCCTTAGTTAAAATACTTCATGAAGCCCAAATACACTGGCGGAAAATAAGGCCAACCATTGCCGGTCATCGTGATAACTGCGCGCTCTTTCGCCTAACGTGGATAATTATTGTAACTGCTAGGCCCGCGTCTATGTGGAGCGTTGATTATGAAGCCCCAACTATGCACAGTGACCTAATCCAATGGACACGGTGGCCCATCATACTCATACCTGTACGCGTTGTCGCTTATTTTCACTACTGTCGGTAAACTCGAGGCCAGTACATATACGGACCGATAAAAATGAGGCCTCAACCATGTGTGATTGCCTAATCTAACGTCCAAAACGTGCCCCGTCATACCCGATATCGCCTACCTTGGCTACTTATCGTAATTGCTAGACCCGTGTTTATCTTCGGAGTTGATTATAAGGCCTTGGCTGCGCGCGGTAACCTGATCAAACGGCCAAAGAAGGCTCGTCATACCCGTAACTGTACTCAATGTCACCTACCTTGGCCACTTATAGTAACTGCCGGGCCCGTACCCATGCCCGCAGCTGAACATAAGGCCTCAATTATACATAATACACTAATCCAACGGCCAATCCATGCCTGAAAAATACACAACCACCCTTGGCGAATAATGTTTCCATTTATTGGTTATATCGGTACAAACGTAGTGTGTGGTCAATCCAGTTCTCACTTTCTGGAAGCCGCTTTCACTCGACACGTTATCTGAAAGGAAAAATGTTTAATCACTTGCAACTCGTATACACTCCTATATACAACACATAATTAAACAAACTTGTAGTGGATAACCCACCAAGTACTTCATAAATCCCACTGTTCACAGTTCCCGATCGGTGTCCATGCTGAAGCTGGAGTCTTACTGCTATAATGGCAAACTCACTAGTTGCTCAATTAGTCCCATTGACGAAAATGAGGGAACCGTGTGTACATCGATTATTTGATGGCAGGATTAAGCGACCATATACATTATTGGCCGCAGCAAATTTGAAGCTAAAAAAGGGCGTATACTAGCCAGCCGTAGGACCAAGTGGTATAGACTTGAGCACGTAATAAATTCCAGATAAACTAGTCCATCTTCTCGGAAGTCCTACTCCCGTCAGTACTTATATGATTGATTTCCCTAACCAAACCACCTCTCTGTGTGCTTATACCGGTTTGCTCCAGATCTCTTGTACTAGAATAGCATATATCAGCAAACTCAACCCGTGCTTGATCGCTAGTCTACTAAGTACACATCTACCCCTATCCTGTCTCATTCAAACACTCGTTGTCACCACCCTTAGTGTGGTAAACGGTAAGTTTTTCCCTCTGTTAATGCACTTTATCCTATCGGACGTCTCCTCAAACTCACCTGCTATTTCGGGCCGCAGTCTAACTCGCACCATATTGCCCTCTACTAGAACTTGTTGATACCTTTTCTCATTTTGGGGCCCCCAATGTAGACTCGGCTCTCTTATTACCTCGTTTGAATAGGAGCAATGAACAACCACGCGCCTTCGACTGACCCAAGAATATCCTAGAACAATGCTGGTCCATAGTTGACGCGATTCCTTGACCCATCTTAACTACCATGAGACCCCAACCGACTCATCCAAAATGATCATGAACGGGGCTGTCCACGAACCCAAGTACGGCGTCGCGATGAGGGTACCGAGACTGCCATACCCAGTCTGATGGCTTTCTCGTAGTTCAACATATCCGTAATATTTCCGGACGGACCGTTACATGCGCCAGTAAGACCGTCCCAATCCGTTGAATTTGTGCCAGAACTTCAAAGCACTGGCCATCTTATTGTACTTTCTGCTTGTTCTGCCCCAAAACCCACTAATTATTTCAACGGCACTATCAAGAGATCAGTATACCGTTGTAGATAGAACCTTGCTGTGCACCCGGTATAGCATGTGGTGACCCTCATGAAAAAACGACTAATTGTGACGAATTCCTTGGACGCCTGCCTCAACGATAGAAAATTTTCTCCTATACAGCTCATGAATAGCTGGTCCATTTTGAGTTTGCGTGGACACAGAGGGCGTAGTTAATGTTCATGTAGTTTTGAGATTATGTCCAAATAAAATACAGAAGAAAACATGTGAAGAAACCAGCTTTTTCACAAAATCCCCCACTGTCTTTACGGACACTTCGTGCGCAGCCTGTGGCAGCCATTAAAATATGAATTCCGCGCCCATGGTGGGTTTTGAACACGTTTAAACAATCACCAAAAAAACTAGGGCCGAATGGGGAGATCTTAAATGTATGAATACATACCATCAAATGCTAAAACCTTATGGTAAAGTTTCCCTCCTCCGAACTATTGTTTCATAGAATTTTTGGATGTGCGTCCAAGGCTCGGCTTCCAATGGTGCTTTGCTCATAGGTGTTTATTTCAGTGATCGGGTTTTCAAGGTCTCCAAACATTGCAGCTTCGTATGTAAATACCGTTTTTCTGTTAAAGCACAGATCCGAAACTCTGTAACTTTTAGCGGCCCATGTTGTCCGTAAAATTCCAAACAACTTTTACATAATTTTTAATCCAAATGTCATCCAAATGGATGTCTGCATAACCTTTGGATACATACCACTCTTCAAAAGTTAAGGATCAGATGAACTTTTTCACAAACGTTTGAAAATACAGTGTTGTTTGTGACGCTTTGCTTTCGTTGGGTATAATACTTAAAGACAGCTTCATTCATTGTGCAATACTGAAACAACTATGCATCCTTGTTAATTACCTCCACTCACAGATTTGTGCAAATGATAGGGAGATAATGCAGCGTTACCCGATAATTTCCATATGAATGGCAGCCATGCTGGCGAGTGATGCTTCTTTTCAATAGGCAGCACAAGTCAGGAGGCTTGGTTTCATCAGAAGAAACAAAATTGCAAGAAAATGCAGCCATGAACAGACCTCCCTATCATAAGCGCATGGGGTGTCGTTTACCTTGGTTGCTTATCGTAACTTCTAGGCTTGTACCTATATCCGACGCTAGTTATCAGGCAATAAATATGTATATTGGCCAATTTAGTGGCACACTTTCGAGTGATGTACAACCAGCGTGCACTTAGGTATGAGAAATAAACCGTTTCATTTCTCCGCAGGATATCCTAATCAGGGCGAGACCTACGTGGTTATTTATCCTGTGTTTAGTTGCACATTCAGTAGCGCTTTCAAAGCAGGTCACATAGTCGATTGTGTCAAGTGGATTGGGGATATTCTGCAAGAAAAATGGCCTGCTAATTGGGTGTGAGTGCTTTCTAATCTCCTGATTTGCGCGAAAATGTTGCAAGGTTATGTAACAGCCAAAAACAGCTTTGTCTGCCTGCATCTGAAATATTATCCTGTCAAACACTGTAGTATTCACCAATCATGTCCTTCAATAAGCGCAAGATTATCGCTTTCGACGAAAGCATACGTGACTGGCAGCCCAATCCCCATGCCATTTGTCACGATGAAGATTCATGGCTTATTCCTGCGTAGCAAAACTCAAATTCTCCAAAAGGTCTGTCCCAAAACGATTTGTGGCTGACGTAGCAATAACGTTTAGGAAGTCTAGGAAACGTAAAAACGGAGATGTTTGCTGTGTACGGGCAAGACACTTAGCTAAACACCACATTCCACCACGTGTACATATTTCTGGGCCTTTAGACAACCGAGAAGTATCGTCTACCACGGTAAGCAAAATGTAAACATCAAGACGCCTAGCATTGGAGGCCGACAATTGACGCTGTAGGTATAGATACTTTAGGCGGTCAGCGCCTTCCCGGCTGCGCGGAAATACCGCACCTCCGATGGTTGGACCCATACTTTAGCACAGCACTGTGCCCTCTCAGATCGCTGCAGTTCGGGCGTCAGTTGACCGGGAGCCTACCAAAAACAGACCAGCTGTTCGAGCTTCAGGGGGTAGGATGTCAACATCAAGGGTTCATTTTTTCGAAGAAGTTAAAACCTTGCTGGGAACATGAAACAGAATATGATGTCTAGTTCCACAACTCCGAAGAATTTGCTGGGCTTGGCTTTACCCCGCGTGCACCTGCTGCAGCGATAGAACCCTTATACCACATTGGAGACGAATGGCTGATACTGTTTGGGTTCACTTGGACACACGAAGTAGGTATAGCTCATCTCTTCCAAGAAGCATTTTGAAATTCAATGAGGGAGAAGAACATACAGAAACCAACCTCCCCGCAAAATCTCCCACCAAATTTGCATACTAATCGCGCCGAACCAAGCCAGCTAAAGAAGACCTTGGGTGGATTCAAACAAATTTTGGCAAAACTGTGAAAAGTTAAGAAGATTTCAGTGTTTCGAATAAATAAGGTCAAAGTTTATTACTTTATGGGAACGCTTCATATGATCAGACTTTGAGCTCACAGACTTACGCGTGTGTAAGCGATCCTCGCGGGAAGCAGTAATATCGCAGAGCAAACGATGAGTCAACGGAGCAAGTAGGTTTTACATATTTTTTGGACACACAAGGCCAAGAGTTTGTCGAATAATCATATAACCGACCTTTTGGAGGCGATGTTGAGGGTCTAATTCGGGTTAGGCTTTGCAAGGCTCACTCAAGGTCATACTGAAAATTTTGCTAGTGCTCACTGCAGCTGGGGGCATTCCGAAAACTGCGGCTAGCTGGAGTTTTTGTAATTACCTTTTCGCTACTAGCAATTGCACTTACGGGACTGTGGCAAACTTATAGGTTGGAAAAAACACTTACAAATGCAGAAGACAAATGTCTTTTACTGAAAAATTTAGGGTGGGTACACCAACGATATTTTTTGGTTCAAAAGATATTCTCAGCAGATTTCAGCACTGATGCCTTAGTCCTTGAAGTTGTTTGCGGGGTCGTTTTGTGTTCAGTGGAAGTGTACTGCAGAAGTTATAAACTTTTGGGCTCCGTTTGTCAGACAGCAGAGTCAAAGCCTCTTTGGCTTTAAGCTGGTTTGCAGACGAAAGTTTATAACCATTTATCAATTGATAGGGCCAACAGATGCTCTGAAATCCACGGGCAATAAATCTGTAAGCAAAGAGCTTAGGTTCCGACTTGCATCAGCACGTAAAGCAAGCAACAGGATCAACCGCAGTGTCCTCCATTATGCTCAGTGTTGTACGGTCCTCGGCTGCCACCCACTCTTAATAGCAGCCAAACCGTTTTGGTACATTAATTGCCGCCATGGATGCCACTAATGGAGCGAAATGTCAAATGTCGGGATGTCTCTCTGAGTTAGGATTGTCAGCAACTCCTTCTGGAGTTCAACACCACCAGCAGCCAATATGTTGTGCAACAAATAAAACGAAAAGTGGAATTACTTCCGCTCCACATCACTGGCTATCTGTGAGTTAAACGCATGTGCGCAGTTTCGGAACAACCAAAAATACGCCTCGTTTCAGGTTACTCTAGACTGCTTCTATGACAAAGAGAGGCACCGCGCAAAAATTGGTGGTCGAGTCCTTAAACCAAAATCCTCGCCTTCTTATTTCTGCTTTGTTAGTTTCTTGAAAGGTAAAAGGGGAGAGATTGGTGTTACTTCGCGTCAAGGGTAGCAAGACACTGGGCTGTGAAATCTACTGTCAATAGTTATTACACAGCAGCAATGCAATGGAGGAGGGGAGAACCGCGAACAAGATAACATCAAAGATGCTCTGGATCCGATTCGCAGAAGGGATCGGAGGCAGTTGTGTATTAGGAAGGGTGGCGGTATCATCACAAGTAAAGAAAACGCTTAAGACGTGGGAAAGAGTATGATGATTCCTTCTGTTTTGAGGCTGTTGGAGGAGATGATTCCGTATATGGTGGCAGCAAACAGGGAAGAAGTGGTGGCGAAGGCCATTATAATAATAATAATGTTTGTTCCCAACTAGTGGGTGGCATACCTTCAGGCATGATCATAAATTTACAGTCAAAATAAGAGCATGACTGGCGGGGTTTGTGGGTACTGGGAATTCCGTGGAATAGGGACGGCAACATAAAGAGTGGGCATTATCCGAAGTAGACTTGGACACGCCTGAGGCGGCATGGGTAGGGAACCAAAATTACAAGGGCTCTTTCTTTCTTATGGGGAACATATCAGA
>SJOL01002354.1:174904-197795 GCA_004794785.1 Opisthorchis felineus | reverse complement strand
GTTCTTTTTTGATGCTAGTTTCGAATTTACGAGGTTGTAGGAAACTCCTCGACAGCCCACTGCCGGTTTCATCCTTCCTGGGGCTCATCTGGTAGGTACAGACAAACCTTATCTGCTGCTTGGACGCCGAATGGTACGCAACTGGCGAAGTAAACTTATCTGCAAATTTGATTGGTGGTAATGCAGACTTAGCTATATCTCAGCTGAATTCCTCGTTTGTGATACTGTTTGAATGGAGATGTTGCACAGAGGTAGCCCTATTTTTCAGCTGGAACAATTCTCAAGAAACTTGGAAAGAGTGGTGAAAGATTATCGTATTATTGTCAAATTGCAAAAACGCTTTTCTAGGTGCAATGAAGTCACAAGAAGTACCTTGGTTGACTTCACCAGTTTAATTAAATTTATCAACTGTAAACCATGTACCATGAACACATTGGTTCCAGCTGCTACGGTTTCGATCACCGGAAAGTGGGAGTGTGGGACGTACAACCAAGCCTTGGAGGCGATGGCGTGTTCGGTTTGTTCGGAAGTTGGGTAGCTACGCATTGAAGGCGAAGCCCGGTATAAATAGATCCGGTGAGCCTGGGTGGTTCCATCGCACAGCGCTGTTCAAGACAACAAGCGGAAGTCATAGGGCATCGTCGGGCTATATTGAATCCACAGGTGCTTTACCCGGCTGTGTCCCACTGATACATGCTGATTTACACTATAGATGGCCGTTTCACACGATTTGCTAGTTGATAACACAATCCTCGTGCTACTAGCGCTTTGTTTTGTCCAAATTGCTGCACTTCTTGTTTCCTCCGGTGAAACAACGGCAATCAGTCAGTCGGTCAGTTTTCCCATTTGTTTGACTACTCATTAGTAGCCTGAATTATGCCTGTTTATAATAGCGCCACTTTGCTTCCCTGCCTCACGGTCTTCGGGTTTCGTTACAGTTTAAGGCACGCTTATCCTCTGGTTAATAATGTCAAGAACTTGTCGCCTGTCCGTCTTATTTTGCAATTTGATGTCAACTCTGCTTATGGCACATGCTGCATCATCACGCTGTCAGCTATAATCTGGAGTCATATTCTAATTTTTGTCAGATTCTCCCGATACACATTTTCCGGACAGTTTCTGTTACCACCCGAACGTACGGACACTCTTTTGGGCCATTATCTTTGAACACGACCTATTTGCACTAGCTGACTGCCTATATCCTTACGTTTGTATATCATCTGGTTTTTACTCGTTATTACATCCAGTAAGCCCTGTTGCCTTAGTATCCCCTTTTCTGTTCATACCGAATACGCCATTATTGATTGTTCATTCTGCTTAATTCATTAGATTTTTCTACCATTTTGTTCATCGAGCCAGTCCTCAATACAGTGTCTACTGTCCTCATCCGTGTGTTCCTACTGCCACTGAATACGGACTGCGTAAATGTGGGTAGCTCCAATCATCCTTTAAGATGTTTAGACGCCCAGATCTTCTTACATCGCCGTCGGAAGGGCGACCTAGTGCGGACCCAGGGGACTCAGAGAGTAAGGTACAGAAGTCTCAATGTCAATGTTGCTTCCCACAGCACTTCAGTTCTGAGCCACATCGCGGTCTAGGTTCCCAACGGAAGTATTCACACCGTAGTAATTAAGAATTTTGTGGTCACGGTCAACCGTTGGACAATCGAAGTGTGCGGGTTTTGTGGCCGACGCATACTATCCTCTCTTTCCTCGGAAAAAGAAAAATTAATTAGGTGAGTATTCCACTTAAGATAAGATAGGCGAGTGCTAGTTCAACCGCCCAAACCATGGGTCAAAACAGTCGCTGGATGATAGCCCACTTGTGTTGGGCTACGAGATCAGCTGGTGCACAGAAAGTTCCTTCGAGATTATCGCGTAAGAAGAAGCGAGATACGTGTCATCCAGCACAGCCAAAGTGACTCTCCCGAACAATGCTTCTGAAGTGAACAAGCGAAAGTTATAGGGTGAGGTCGGTGTATATTGAATCCACCGGTATATTATCCTGCTGTGTCCCTCCGATACAAGCTAGTTTGGGCTATAGATGGCAGTTTCACACCACTTACGCGTTGATAGTGCAACACTCGTGCTACTTCACTCACGAACCTAGTCAAAAGTGTGACGAAACGCCAAATTTGCCATCCATATCGGACACTTGGGCACACCAAGTAAGGTAACCCATGAGCACCAGCATTCTGTCGATGGAAATCAGAATGAGTGTCCTGGTTAAGGGCTGTTCATACTCTACTTGCAGTGACCATGTTTCTGACCCGAACAATATGGCTAACTCTGCTGTTGCGGGACGAGTTGTCGTGACACTGGTGACAGCTGCGTCGGAAGTCGTCAACAGATATCAGGCTACCTGGATTGCATCAACCGTCCGACCAGTTCAGTTTCCGGAACACGCCGATTATTTCGGTTGCTCTAAAGATGGTAGCGATAAACCGTGTGGTAGCAATCTGTGCAGTTCATGCGTGGATTTCGAGAGCTAATTAGGCGAATCAGTCTAGCTGGCGTTTTCAAATGTTCTCATCCTGGTAGGTGCCAGTTCGTCCGCATACCAGATTTCCATGAACAAAACCCTGTGGGAATGTTTCACCTGAGGAGGTATTCTAAGCCCCATATAAACGGCGGATTTGGTGGGGAAGGAGAGCATGTCGTTGGAATATCTGGTGACAGGATAATAGAACATAAAAGCCTTCCATTAGTCGTGAGGCTTGCAATCCGTTTGGGAGCTTTGAGTTGTCGCGGCTTCCCAAGTTTGGATTTTTGTTTTAGGACGCTGTCAGTGTGTCACATGGCATCCACTTTCAGAATACCTGAGTTCATCAGTCATTTCCTGATCAGTCACAGTCTGCAGGACGCCAACATCCTTGAAGTTTCGTAGCCTGTACTCCACAATACCTGGCAGAATTATTGACGCGCCTTCCAGGAGTTCGCTTTTGGAGAATTACAACAGAATACACACACTCCTACATGCATGATTAGCGTGTACTAAAGGATATCACTTGGAGAAGACACTTGCAAAACCCACTCTCACCTTTGTTAACTGGACGATACGGCTGAACCATGGGAAAACATCTGCGGGGTGTGCAAATGTGATGAGTACTAGGTCGCAGGGTCAAGGCATTTGAACAGGTAAACAAACTCATCTGCACCAGGTGGTCCATTTCTACGCTTGTGCCTGTGCCACTCAAATACACCTCGAAGAATACGTGGTTCTGGGCGAACAATGATCTACGAATTGGTTAATCTTGAAACTATACTGATGTAGATCAACACCGACTGGACACTACTCACGCTTCAAACTAAACCACGGTTCCTTGGGTTTGTGGTATCCAGTAGTTGTGTCGTTTCTGTGATCAAACCGAAGTATGGTATCCGCGTTCGCGTGTCCCTCTATGTATTTGCAGGTTACATCTAACCCATCGGTTCTCGACAGTGAGCGTTTCAGTTTGGTGTGTAAATAATAGTTGTTCTTAGCTCAACTGCATATATATACACGCATCTTTCTACAAAACATGTCGGACATTGTGGGCGCGTAACACCGACCAGGATGCGGTTTAGAGCAAGACGTCGTCGCCAAAATGGGCAGCGTACATGAGGCTATCCAACGAGACTCGTTTGTTTATTTCAGTTCGATATGTTGCTAAATCTACCCGGATATCGGCTTTGCAGTTGTCTTACCTGGTATTGTTTTGCGCAGGTGTATCGATTATCGAGTGACAGATCTGTGAGAAGCAAACTGAGTTACGACTTGTCCGCTGCTTCTTCAATAGCGCCACTCTTTCGAATGTCCAATGCTGGTCGTTCTGATCGATCTGAAGCTTGCTTTGAACTCTGTAGATCGGCGGAGACTCTGGCAATGTCTGTCAGTCAAGGTTGTCCCCTCTGTATGTGTCATGACTAATGAAACCCCCAAGACGAAATTCGTGGAGGCGTAGGTGTGCGAAATTAGCTGTCGCTCGAGTTCACCTCCTCCAGTTGCTCTGCTTGTTTCAACTGCTTCACACATTTGAGTCATTTGTGCTTAAGCTAGACCGTCTGGACTGATCTGACCGTCTAGACTGGTCTCTTGTGCCCACAAATCCTCGGAAGAATGGGCAGCATTCACTGGAAGATATTGCGGTTTTCCTGATAGGTGTCATTTATTGAGGGTTTGTAATGTACCGGACTCAGATTAAAATATCTGCACAAAGCAGTGCTATCGCCCATAAATAAGGGGCACTTTTACGAGCGCTTGTTCTGCGTGAAATCTAAGGAACTATCCGGAGGAGGTTGCATCTGAATAGCGGTTTCCGTCTATCATGCAGATACCAACCGTATTCTGAGACTGTAGGCACTATGAGATGAACCATTTCACACGGATTTCCATTTGACTTTAGAATTCATCAAGATACCGCGAATGAACTTTGCATTCTCGTCTTTGCCTGATGCGTACTTCGTCGGCGCCAGTTTGAAACTTATGGATGTTGGTGACGGCGGAAGACAGACCTCAACGGACAGGAGTTCAGCGGCATAACTAGATTATGGGTTTTCGTGAGAGACGTTGACTGCATACCGTAGTCTCAAAAAGATGACAGTTCACTGTGAACGAAGGACGCAGTCTAGTCATGAGGTCGTTTCGTAGTTTACTGGCCATACATGCACACCGCAGATTGACCGCCAACCAGCCTGCGAACTATTTCCCCCTTCAGCAGTCACCCGTTGTCGCAATGCGTGTTCACTTCAGCCAAACTGTGAATCGTCCACGGGACACTTTACTCCACTGGGATCACCAGATGGACACGTCCGTAGCACCATTTTCAAGAATCAAATGCACACTCTCGAATCGATCCATACCGTTTGTCAGCCCATCAGACGCGAAAGTTTGCAGCAGAAGTGAATCATATGAAGCATGATGCAGTCCCAAAATAACCATCGTCGTAGTGAATTCGAGCGGCATCGCGAATAATGTGGGAGGTATCTCGGAAGAGTGGTTGCTTACTCTGTTCGCCAATTTACGTTTCAGCCGAGGAGGGTACCTGATATATTAAAGCTGATTACAAAGCGAACCTTTACAGAATTACAGTCAGCCTATTTTTGGGTGCGTCATAGTGGTTTGCATTTGTAACATATAGCAAATTTGGATATGAATCTGTCGTGAGAGCTACAGGAAGGGTAGTTGAGAACGTCTCACGACTCACCATACCTGATCCTATTGGTCTTCTAGTCGGTCCAAAACTCAAAATGTTTGCTTATAACACGGCTAAAATTCCAATTCACCGATCGAAATTTAATGCCTGACATTGTTGGAAAATCAAACTGACAGCAGGTGTTGCTTATTTCGGACCCTGGGCGCTTCTATTCCCAGACTCACCGACAATTGGCAACTCTCGGGTGGGAAGTGAGGAGGTAGAATTTCGTGGCGCCTTTCGTGGACAGCTACATTGAGCCTGTGCCGCGAGAGTATGAGCAGGCAAACTCCGCGTATAAAACTCATTCTCCAAGTAGTTTAAACAAACTGGACCAAGGCACGCAAACCCGCACACACCCACACATATGCACGATAAAATTCATGGTCTTTCCAAAACCCGTCCAATGGTTCCTCGTTGACCCAACACGGTGCTGGAACTCCAGGGACAAATCTGAAGGACAAGCAACAACGATATGATCCAGGCTATTCACTGAACCGGTTTGACACGGAGAAAACGGACCAATATTGGTCCGCACCAGATGACCCCATTACTTGTTTATTTGTCCCACTCACGTGACAACCGATGAATATGTATATATTCACACGCAAGCACCCATCCATGAAATTGTACGTTCAACCGCGATCTGATCATCGACTATGCAGATCCTGTTCACAAATTTGCTCGTGAGCTGTCTGGGTGTCGGTAAGTGATTGCTGCTGCATTCAGTAAGCCATATATATGTACTCGTTGTGTTACTGGCTCGGAATATCGCAACTTTGATGTCCACTTCTACTCCTGTCTTAGCAGCATGTAGACATTTCCGTAACACGGCCTCACTCCAGGCTATCAAGCGTTCACACTTCATTGTGTTTCAGCTCTCTATGGGCAGTTTGGTGAGTGACGTGGTTTTGAACATCCTCTGCTATTCCGTTAGCCATGGCACGAGAACATCAGTCGATCTGTACACGCAGAGTTGCAGAGCACACGCGTTCTTCAAATGCTAACGTAATCGGCGGACCATCAAATCGTGGCCAGCTCACACTCGCCACTAGTCAAGTTTCAGTCAATCCACCGCACTTCTTCACAGAATGATACATAGGGTTATAATCCAACCAGAGATTCTCTACGTGAACAAACCGCATTTGGGCCAGGTTACTAATGGATCAAATTGCGAAAATGTGTTCGAATTGCGCCTGGTGCAAAAAACAGTCGGATATTTTATGATTTCCGGACAAATGTAGTGAGTCGATTTTAGATCATTATGGAAATGAAAATAATATTTGAAAGCCATCAACACAAGAAACAACGAAAACCAAATTCCTTCACCGATATATATGGAAACCCAGTGCATTCCATCGCATTCCAACTCGAAGCACACTGCTACGTCACTTTAGATCCGGGTATATATACTGAAGTCGATAGGTTATTGAGACTTGAATGTCGACTGGGAACAAGTCACGGAATCCGCAGGAGTTACTCAAACGATGACCTGTATATTCACCTATCTCGCCCTCGCGTTGGCATTCTCGGCCAATCGTTGGAGCTGTGCTGAACGCGATTCCTCTGTCGATCGAAACCGGTTCAAATATCCGGCAAGATGAATAAACAATTGTTCCTCGCATAACGAGTCTACAGAATTACGCCACAATCACCATCTTCGTCTTGTGTGTTACATGTGTGTGAATGTGAATTTATCGTGTGAATTTCTTCAACCTTCTCTCTAGGTGAAAACGTCTATGCCCAACCGTACTATGAGAGCGGTACGTGCTTCAATCTAGTTCACTTCCAATCACATGATTTCCAGTAATTCATGACTAATCGCTGTGTCCTCATCAGACCGATGATTCTCAGTTAATAATACACACTCACAGACACACACACCCAGTGCACTAAGCATTTGACATGATAATCTGGACGAGTTGGTGGGCACCAACAAGGCCAGTCTTGGTCTCCCGTAGGGAATTAGCGTCCATTCAGATGGACAGCATACAGTATCGCGTGTGATGGTGGGCCGTACTTGTGTTCGCGTCAGGAGACCAGACAATGTTTGACGTCGTATGTTGGTACGAAAGGGATCATGAAAAGTCTGTGTACTGTTAGTGCGACTCATCTTCCAGGATGGGGTCCGTGTGGTCCCCACTGTGCATGGTTGTGATTGTTGTGTGGTATGGCGTCCGATCGGCGTCACCGGAGATGTTGTTGTCGGTTTCTGTTCGGATGGGTAGTACACTTGCACGCGTCCGATCTTTGTACACAACGCTCGCCATCTCGCACACATCCGGTGCTAATTCATATATGCCCCGACAATTCGTGGTCGTTCAACTGGTTGTCAGTCATTCTTATTCGATGTGGTTTTATTCCACTCCTCACAGTATGCCCTCCTGGTAAGTTCTCCCATTCCATTCGCTCTCGCGTGTACCCATTTCGTAGAGTGCGATTGATTAAACGTGAATGACTATGCAGTACTATTAGGCGTTACATCTGAATCGCAACGTGATTTCTGTCACACACTCGCGCATACCGGACTGTCCATTGTGCAACTGACCGATGTTTCGCAATCGCAAAATCTTCAATCGTCCCACCTTTACCATGCGATCCACCTCCGGGTTCAAACCATCACATTTAGCTTTCGGAAGATGAGACCCCAAGCGATACCCTGCTCAGTATAACACACATCAACTTACTGTGGTGTCTCAATTATCCAATCCGAGTGGACGATATCCCACAGAACCCCGTTCCACATCGGTTAGTGGCCACGTTCACTCTGCTCCACTCTCTCTGCTCTGCTCTGCTCTGGCTCATTCTATTCTATTCTATTCTATTCTATTCTATTCTATTCTATTCTATTCTATTCTATTCTACTCTATGCTATGCTATGCTGTCTGCTGTCTATGCTACTCTGCAATCCTCCAGTTCCATCTGTTTTATCCTGCCGACAGGTTGCACATGCTACAGATGCGATCCGCGCTGTGCTGGTATGTACACACTCTCAGCCATAACACCCTCCCTTGTATGGCATCATTCACACCATGCACAACTAGTTTGGTGTCGCGTCGATTACATCACTTTGCATTCGACTGCGCCGCATAAATACACCGCTCCGCCAACATGACTCCCACTGTATGCATTCTATACGCTTGTGCGCTTGTGTTCCACTGTAATCGGACATTGTCTTCCATGCCACACTCACCCACAGGTTGCAACTGCGATGATCCTCTCCAATGCTCACCTGGTAAGTCAATCTATCCATCGCGAGATTTGGCTGAACAGTACAGTTATCATCTGATTTAGTGAATTTATCCCCTTTTCCCTCTGTTCATCCTTGTTTGGACCTGCGAGCATCTGAGGGGTGTTAGGGAAAGACGACAGCACTTGTCCAATCCGATTATCAACCAACACAATGTTAGAGTTACGTCCATGAGGGAGAACATGATTGAAGCTTCCCCGTTCTAAAGTTGGGACATGTGCATTTAGTGGCGATGTGATCGCGCGCAGTCGGGCGACGACTTAGTCTCATTCAACGAAATCCCCAGTTGACTATCTCACACTGCTGAGCACAGTAGCCAACCCACGACTGAGAATTCTCAACTAGTTTCAGCTCTGGAATTTTGTCTTTCTCTTTGAGTGGTAAATGCTCTTGTCCATGTGCTATTTAAATGTCATCTCACCTGTAGCACCTTCACGAGTGGAATTAGGGGGCACACAAGCGCCGTCTTCCAGGTTATTGTTCAATTCCGAAATTGGTGGCGGTCGGTGTAATGCCATTGATGCCGGGTCTTGCGTCGGTTTGTGCATTCCTCCTCAAGTCTTATCTGAAACGAAGGAACCACCAATACATGCAATCTCAAAATATTGTAGTAATATACTCCTGCTTGTACCAACAGGTTGCAATTGTTGCTACTGCGATCCGGTAACTGGCGGTAAGTTTCATTTCTACGATTTCAATCGTTCTACGTCACGTTTGTTGGTACTACCTGACTGAACCTGAACTCCGGTTCAGTCATTTGTACGTCCGTTTCTCGCGGACCTCACGTATCGGTCTGTTAAATGTGTCCTGCTTAGTTTCCGCTTCGTTTTTGCACACAATCTGACTTCTGACTTCACAGAAATGTGACGCGCATGTTGAATGTGAGAGAACGTGAGAATTCACTCAAGTTCCGTGTGGTCGACCCCACAACATTACATTCAGCCGATATCTTCTATCCTCCTTCCTGCAGTGTGCACCTGTTTAGATCCCTCCATGTGCAATTGCCGTAAGTTGCTCTCAGTCTTCACCACACTGAACAACACTCATTGCTATCATATGTAATGCGGCCACCATGCACTTTTCATATGTGGATGTGTGAGAGGAGCATGCCTGCATCGCAAACCAGCCCTAATCACTGTTTCCGAAACTGATATATATTCACTTCTAACGCTCACCGACTGTGATGCGTGAACAGATGTGAGGCTTTGAATGGCCTGGAGGTGGTGCTCGTCGCAGTCGCGATAAATTGTCCTCTTCGACTGTCTCGATTGTATGTGGTCTCGCTTTTGATGTTGACAGCGCTCATGGGTGAATATCAGTATATCTGCTCATTCAAATCGGTACACCAACTCCATACAAATCTTATTCATCGTGCTCCGCTACGCAAGTGTTCCTATACCACCAAGATTCGCAGTTGAATTCTCGTCCAATGCAGGTTCTCTCAACAATTGCTCGGTGGATTTGCGACAATCCGGATTCACGGAATCCGAGTAAATTCATATGTGTCTGGTTTGGTCTACGTTTCACCTGTGTGATTCACACTCTCACATTCTCACAGCTAGTTACATCACAGTAGCACTCACACCGTTTCCATGCTGCCTAGTGGGACTCGGCTAATGAGTGTTCACCTTGATGGGACCGTCACAAACCCATGCGCATTGAGGGGGTATTCTTAGAGCGGAAGGCTGCACGTGATTATTTTCAAGGCATCTTCATAAGCTGACTTATTTAGTATTCACACTCATTCTGTGATTCCGAATCAAATACAACCGCCGATGTGTTGATATTATTTCGAATCGATGATGTTTTGTTCATTACTTCGTGCGTTTTCACTTTCTCTCTGTAGGCTGGAATGCCCCTGGACTCCCTCCATACGGGCGATCTAGGCGCACTTATGGGAGTGCATATGTCTACTGAGGAGGTGAGAATGAAGAGCATCCAATCTTTTCCATTACTCTTTTCAATCCTCGAACTGTCCTGTTTACTTGCAAAAGACAAATTACATGGTTTCAGCACATAACTAAACTAACTCTGATCTTTGGATGGCTGAGCAACATCCCTAGGCAACAACGAATCAATGCATCCGGTCCTTTTGGGTTGTTTATTAATTTATGTGGATGCACGCAAAACGACATAGAAACATATCATAAAAATGTGTTCAACTGCTTTATCAATGCATCGTTCCTTTTTATATCAGTGTATTTGTGAATTTTACCTGGCCAAACTCAAGTTTACTCCTCACCCTCTAGGATTGGAAGCACACGTGATGCGGCAACGTGAGGAAATGCTCGCTTGTTTCTCGTCGTTCGTCTAGCAGCTCCCGACTGACTTTCGTCTGTGCTATTTCAATTTGCTCTAGTTGTGCGCTGACCTCGATGCTTTGCTCAATAAAACGCAGCTTCAATCACTAATTACATCGTCTCCATATTTCCCAGGTAACAGTGTATCCGGGTGGTGAAGGAACTGGGAAATCTGGTCTCTAATCTACGAATTAGTGCTCTAGTCTCAAAGTATTTACTTGGAATCGACTGATTCGAATGCAATAATTCCTCCACTGTGTATGTACTCCAATTGTGCGGACATGGATGCGTGTCAGATGCAGCTCGGAGCCGAATCAAAGTGCATCCTTGCCTTCACAACCTTTTTGAGCTACTATGTAAACCAAACAGTAGTATGGCACACATATATTCGCAGCCCGCAGCAAAGCCCACAAGCACAATCCACACATGGCAATCGAGACATTTGGCCATGCTGAGGTGTGTGCTTTGTGCGCCGACTTCCTCTGACGTGTTTCACATGCCACTATCTTGCTTTACAATTTTCTGATACTTCGCAAATTTCCCTGATGTGATGACATGTCGAACCTGCTTCTTGAGTGTTGCAATGCGACGGCCAGTTGCCCAGATGGACCGCTTGCCTG
Organism: Opisthorchis felineus; assembly: GCA_004794785.1. Taxonomy (NCBI): domain Eukaryota; kingdom Metazoa; phylum Platyhelminthes; class Trematoda; order Opisthorchiida; family Opisthorchiidae; genus Opisthorchis; species Opisthorchis felineus. The sequence goes on along the minus strand of SJOL01002354.1, from coordinate 186,452 downwards.
CTACAAGTAAACGACAACTAAAGCATGAGATGAAGCCACCGCAGCATTTAGGTGATAGATACTGGACACTTCCGGAAATGTCGTCCCAAATTGTGTCCACATACCAGCGCAGTACAATTTCTGCGCCTTATATTCTCACAGTATCATGGCATCTACACACAGATGAGAGCCCACTCGTGTATTCTTTATGTGAGCCCGATCGTTCTCCTCTCTCTCTCTCTCTCTCTCCTGGGGTCACAAATCCCGACATTTTTTAGACCTTTCTTGGAATCGAACATGTGAACAGTAGGAATTGTCTAAAATCCATGAAATGGGTTGTTACATTTATTCCGAATTTTCGGTAAATCAAACTGCTTGGTCGGAACCTATTCAGCCCTTTCAACCGGCCATTTATGGTGAAGTAGAACCCTATTGTCAAAGATGTTCTCTTGTTTCGGGCGAACTGGTTACTTGCGGTATAAAAATAATTCTAATACTTATGTTTGGGCCGAGTCGTTCTGTCTGCCCGGTGCACACAATGCCAGCGGTGTTTTGTTTCCATGGACCATCACTTTCTTATAGAGTTCGGAACTCTGTACTTGAGGGTACCAGTGCCTTCGACTACGTCCGGAGAACGTATTTTGTTTTGCTGAACAACTTGAAGGACCGCGGAAGGTAGGTCCATCTTTCGGGGTTTGTGATGAATCTGGCGTACCATAGGGAAGTTTGGAGGGTTGGGTGGGGTTGGACTTCTAGAGAGGTTGATGGTAGAAAAATAGTGGTCTGCTGAATGGGAGACAGTATAGATACCATAACCGTGTGACCGTTCGGTTTAGGATTTCCATCGGGTTGCGGTCCGTCTGTAGTGGATACAATTAGCATTTGACTCAAGAAACACACACGCAAGTCGGTCAGTCCACCAGCAACACTGTCCCTAATGTACGAATAGCTCAGAGGACGAATACATTCACAAGATGAGTGAAACACCATCTGAGAAGTCGTCACTCGTAGAGCCGGTCCACACATGGCCACGTGATGTGGTCCTCGTGATTGAAGGATGAGCAGCGCTAAATCCCGTCTAAGTGCGAGGTAATCACAATGCTAATCAGCGGCTCTCGGCCGAATGGTAGGGTGTTCAATCTACTCACCGGAAGTCGTGGGTTCGAGACTCCCCGATGGAGTTTCATAGGACGAGCACTGCTGATGATTCCCAACAAAGACGTAACAACGGTACAGCAATTCCTGACCTTCCAGTATAGATTGGCTTTACTTATAGGACAAAGTCTCCGCTGAAACTAAGCTAGTTACCAAGGCAATGTGTTTTTAAAGTATGTTAGTTCTTCGATCACGGGGAAGAATGATTACGCATTGAGGGAGAGGGCACGCGTCCGTCCAGTCTAAAAACCGCTCGTGGAATGCAACAGATCCACGATTAAATGCCCTATATTTTTGGGGTCACACGCTGAATAAAGCACCCCCTAGAAGCTGATGCGTCATAAACTACATGATTTTGTCGTAACTCTGAAAGTCCTTCAAATAACTTGGCTTGGTACCGGGTGAGGCAAGCCAAAGAAACGACGGCATACTTAGTTGGACCAATAAAAATTTTCGTGCAAAAACGCGCACGTGACAGTAGTCAAGAAATTAGTCATGAGGAATGACAGGTTAAATAGATTGACCGAACAACCGTGGCAAATCTATGTGCAACTGCGTTTCCGTGGCATTGGCTGGAGATACTTATATGTATAGCTTCGAAAATTTGACATGAATGAGCGCCCATTCACAGCAAATGGCCTGACCAAAACAGAGATAGAAGGCCTACAAGGAAGTCTGGATGGATTAATGGATGGATGGATGGATGGATGGATGGATGGATGGATGGATGGATGGATGGATGGATGGATGGATGGATGGATGGATGGATGGATGGATGGATGGATGGATGGATGGATGGATGGATGGATGGATGGATGGATGGATGGATGGATGGATGGATGGATGGATGGATGGATGGATGGATGGATGGATGGATGGATGGATGGATGGATGGATGGATGGATGGATGGATGGATGGATGGATGGATGGATGGATGGATGGATGGATGGATGGATGGATGGATGGATGGATGGATGGATGGATGGATGGATGGATGGATGGATGGATGGATGGATGGATGGATGGATGGATGGATGGATGGATGGATGGATGGATGGATGGATGGATGGATGGATGGATGGATGGATGGATGGATGGATGGATGGATGGATGGATGGATGGATGGATGGATGGATGGATGGATGGATGGATGGATGGATGGATGGATGGATGGATGGATGGATGGATGGATGGATGGATGGATGGATGGATGGATGGATGGATGGATGGATGGATGGATGGATGGATGGATGGATGGATGGATGGATGGATGGATGGATGGATGGATGGATGGATGGATGGATGGATGGATGGATGGATGGATGGATGGATGGATGGATGGATGGATGGATGGATGGATGGATGGATGGATGGATGGATGGATGGATGGATGGATGGATGGATGGATGGATGGATGGATGGATGGATGGATGGATGGATGGATGGATGGATGGATGGATGGATGGATGGATGGATGGATGGATGGATGGATGGATGGATGGATGGATGGATGGATGGATGGATGGATGGATGGATGGATGGATGGATGGATGGATGGATGGATGGATGGATGGATGGATGGATGGATGGATGGATGGATGGATGGATGGATGGATGGATGGATGGATGGATGGATGGATGGATGGATGGATGGATGGATGGATGGATGGATGGATGGATGGATGGATGGATGGATGGATGGATGGATGGATGGATGGATGGATGGATGGATGGATGGATGGATGGATGGATGGATGGATGGATGGATGGATGGATGGATGGATGGATGGATGGATGGATGGATGGATGGATGGATGGATGGATGGATGGATGGATGGATGGATGGATGGATGGATGGATGGATGGATGGATGGATGGATGGATGGATGGATGGATGGATGGATGGATGGATGGATGGATGGATGGATGGATGGATGGATGGATGGATGGATGGATGGATGGATGGATGGATGGATGGATGGATGGATGGATGGATGGATGGATGGATGGATGGATGGATGGATGGATGGATGGATGGATGGATGGATGGATGGATGGATGGATGGATGGATGGATGGATGGATGGATGGATGGATGGATGGATGGATGGATGGATGGATGGATGGATGGATGGATGGATGGATGGATGGATGGATGGATGGATGGATGGATGGATGGATGGATGGATGGATGGATGGATGGATGGATGGATGGATGGATGGATGGATGGATGGATGGATGGATGGATGGATGGATGGATGGATGGATGGATGGATGGATGGATGGATGGATGGATGGATGGATGGATGGATGGATGGATGGATGGATGGATGGATGGATGGATGGATGGATGGATGGATGGATGGATGGATGGATGGATGGATGGATGGATGGATGGATGGATGGATGGATGGATGGATGGATGGATGGATGGATGGATGGATGGATGGATGGATGGATGGATGGATGGATGGATGGATGGATGGATGGATGGATGGATGGATGGATGGATGGATGGATGGATGGATGGATGGATGGATGGATGGATGGATGGATGGATGGATGGATGGATGGATGGATGGATGGATGGATGGATGGATGGATGGATGGATGGATGGATGGATGGATGGATGGATGGATGGATGGATGGATGGATGGATGGATGGATGGATGGATGGATGGATGGATGGATGGATGGATGGATGGATGGATGGATGGATGGATGGATGGATGGATGGATGGATGGATGGATGGATGGATGGATGGATGGATGGATGGATGGATGGATGGATGGATGGATGGATGGATGGATGGATGGATGGATGGATGGATGGATGGATGGATGGATGGATNGAAGGAAGGAAGGAAGGAAGGAAGGAAGGAAGGAATGACTGAATAAATGACTGAATGGAGTTTGACATGATTCTCGGATGTGCTCATTCCAGTGTAAGTCAAATGTGTAAGTGACTAGGGATAAAAACTCCCAAAAGGTAGAAATTGGCAGTGGACAGTCGAGGAGTTTCCACTAGCCTTGCAGTTAGTATCATGTCCGGATGCGATTCCGCTTCTTCTCTTGGCTTCCTTCAGCAGTCCAATTTTAAGGTTAACCATATGAGGTTGATCCATTCGTGACTTTTCACTCTCTTGTCAAAAACAAATGGCTAGTGCAAAATCTAAAGCAAAACGTGTAGCTTCTTTACTATTTTGAGCATTGAATGTGATCAAATGACGCTAAATTGGACTTGTGTGGCCGATTGGGAGCACATGATTGGCCGAATCAAATAAGCCAATAAGAAGACAAGTGATGAATACTCAGGCGTCTGAGAGACGCATACGTTACTCTAGCTTTGCGGACTTATGCCAGGTCACCGTACCTAGTGGTGGACGCAGGACCTTCACGTCAGTTGGTAGTCGTGTGATTTTGTTGATTGATCGGGCCATATAATCGATTATTTCGGATCCGCTCATCTCACAGCTACCTGAAATCCGCTCATCTGTCCCAATCGTACATCGGTTTAACCAGCCATCTATTACCGAATTCAAAGATGAACCCCTTCTCTGAGTGCATGTGACAAAAATTAGTCCATCTTTCCTTCGAAGACTCCTTGGAATTGGTCCCGACTGTTGCTGGGTTTCTACTGCCCGAAATGTTATTCGGAACGTACTCTGTCACCTGTGAACTCCACACGTTGACAGCATTCCATTCCGCACACAAAGTTTTGTCTACCCTCGATCCCTTCGAAAAGATTCAAGCTTCGTAGCGTCTTTGGAGCAAAGCACACTTGTTAAGTTACACAAGCTAACAAGTATACATCTTCAGCCCACTATCTTGTGAGTGAGAACAGACAGTGAACGTACGCACAAAGGCATGCACAACAAGGCTCTCAGTCCCGCCAGTTGAATAGCTATCCAAAAGCACTATTTCGGATTGGCGTCTGTGGTATTAGCGACTGAACCTGAACCTATTTATTGTGATTAGGGATCATATGTAGTCTAAATCCAGCTCTGATACCTGTGGTTCTACTCCTGCGATCTCATTCCGTCTTGCTCTGCTCCAGTAAGTAAACAACTTTTTGGTCTTTGCCCATAGCTTTTTTGCATGTCTATCATGAGCATTATAGCGTACTTTGTTAGTGTTCTCGATGGCGTTTTTCGCAAAGAACTGAACTCTAACAGACCAAACATGGTTTTTTATGGATTTTTGTGGTAATTCTAGCCTTTGTTTGATCTGTCTTCCAAGCGCCGCCCTCCAAGCAAGGCACTTCAAAGGAGGACCAGTGTCCAGGAGAAAAAAGGGTGCTCCTCGCCAGAGAGAAGCCACTTTCTTCCGTCCTTAGTCTCTTTTGGGTACAGTGTCAGCAACGGAGGAAGACAGACTCTTTGAGCTTCATGCTCACACCTTGTTGTGCAGCTCGGTTCCTCTGACTTACATGCGCATCACATTGGAAAGTCGGCTTAGTCCTCAAGCCCCATCTAGACCTGTCAAAACGAGTCACATGTTACCCGCTAGCTGGTTCATGCAGCTCTAAATCTGGCACATAAGCGGCATTTAATTTTCTCCGAGGGAAGATGACGTGTAACGCAAAGTACATGACTGAGCCACCGCGTCTAGTGGTGTCCGATATATCCTTCGGTAAAGTGACCGCTGCATCGCCACATGGTGAATTCGCGGCTAATGACCCGACGTTGTGAACCTGGCGTGCTGGTGAGTTTATGGTCACTGTTTAAGGTTACTTTCGGACTAAGATATGCTGGGTCAGGATTTGGATCACAAGTCTTTTAGGGAGTAGGGACATTTTCAGACTCCTTTTTTTATGGTCAGTTGTGGACTCACTCTACCTGAACTGAGTCATCTACGTTATTTTGGCCTCTTCTGGGTAATGGATGCGCTTCAGGGGTAGTGGGAATGATTTGATGGTAGTGAACTAGGTCGAATAGCTTTGTTTTCAAGTCTACACCTTGTTAACTTCCGAACCAAACATTCAGTGGTCCTTGACTGGGTTGACCTCCTAATATGGATACAGTGAAGTTTATCCTGAATCGCTCCGATCCTGAGTAATGGTTCAATGTGTTACCTCAAAAGAAACTTCATGGTTTACTCCGTGAGACGAATGGTGTGCCTGGTTTTCCAGGGGGCTCGCACTGGAATCCTTGTTCTTGGAACCTCAGTTCTGCAGATATTATAATCTAATAAATACCATACCAACAATACCCCGCACTCTCATCCAGGGATCATTTGGATGCCCATTTCTTTCCTATTTTTGCAGTGTAAGCTTCACTGACCTCTCCAAGAGCAGCATCCTAAGTGGATTTTGGTTGTATGGTGGAAGGTTTTTATACACACGAAATCGTCCTGCGCTTGTAACATTTTTCAATTTCGAATCGGCTTCGCTAGCGTTTGATACATCGTTTTGCTATGGGCAACTATCACATGACAACGACAGAAGAATAAAATAACAGGGAGGTGTAGCAATATATCGCCATGTACAATGTGTGGGTTAACTCAACTCTTACCAAGCAATTACAATGTGTTTCATAATTCTAACTGCGGATCCTTGTTCTGTTCGAAACAGTCTAGAAATCGCCAATGTGCTGACTCGTAACCCATACCACAGTCATTCGGTAGCTGCAACGTATTCCCCGCAATATGGTGGATGAATTTCAGGTTCACGGTCTTCTTGAAAGAAAACCGCTCTTCGAGTGGAAAAAAGATCGTGGAATTTAGGTTCGTGGGACGTAGTCCCTCTGAAGACAAGAAATCCACAAAAGTCTGGTATGAAACGCTTTTGTCGGACTTTCGGGGATCCTGTGTGCTGTAAACCGTGACAGTTAGCACATCACATGAGATGGGTCTCGGTCATACAGGGGTAATTTCAGCGATAACTTTGTACTACTCGTTAGTAGTTAAAGGCTGATGCGCCAGAGCTCGAGGGCAGCCGTCTTTCGGCTTTAATGCAAATCTGCAGGCACTCGATTTCGTTTCCTCTTGGAATCATCAGTGAAGATGAGCCCTAATATTCACCAGACTGACAAGGTTAAAATCGTGCAACCGGCCTTCTTCATGGCGATTGTTCTTCAAGTGATCCATACTACTCGCTGGTCGAAGGACACTTGGTCTTACACAGGCAGTACAGTAGAACGCTGATGGAGCGAATCCTGTTGCATCTAACTCTCCGCTAAAACAAATCACTTCAAAACCGTGCCAAAATATTGATCCTACCGAAAAGTAAAATGCCTATTGCGTTATCTTAACTTTTATTACATCATCATTTCTGGAAATAAACTTTTCGCCAAAGCGACTGAACACATACTCGGTCAGATCCTTCGTTTGGCTGTCGTTGAAGCTATTCCACTACCTTATCATACCTTCTACCTTGAATTCACTGAGCGTACCAGTGAATTTCCACCATATTCAACGTCCCAAACCAGTTTAGTACATACCTTCTAGTCGTGCCACTCAGCTTATCTTTACCAGTTTAGATCAAGACACAACCCGATAATGAATCGATAGTATATAAAGTAAAATGCGACCACCTCCAGTATCAACCGTGAAAGCCACAAAAATCGATTTCGAATGTAAGTATTCGACCTCCTGTTGAAATCAGCTGATGGTCATTGTGCTCCCAAGCTGGGTCCACGATGGCTCAGTGGTTAAGGCGCTGACCGGAAGGTCCGTGTTTCGAACACGACCTCTACATCTCGACTGCTCTTGTCCAGGACTGGGCAACCTGGCAGTATCTCAGCCTTCGTGCTCCTTTCGGGTGGCATGGCAGCTAAGCCCCGAAAGGGTGTTACAGTGAACTGTGATCTGGGTTGGACCAATCGACTGAAACAATTGAGGGACCTGTTTAGGTATGCTGTAAGGTCCGTTTGTTTAATAATACACGTTGTTGGGTGTGTTGCGGTCATAGTAGACATTGTGTTAAAAGAAGAATAAAGTAGTGGTTGTATGGTTCACAAGCCATGCATTCTCCTTGATAGTGAGTCAATCAGCAAGCAGATTTCAGTGAACAAACTCTTCCGAAGAAAAAACCGGAAGCATAAATCTTTGGAAAGGTAATGGATGAACCCTCAGGCTTCATCGACTAATTTAACCGGTTAGGTTAGATAAAGCAAATAAACATATGAGCTACTCTTTCGCAATCGCCCGAAGAATCAGTGAATGTTATACTAACAGTCCACAAGGTAGATAGGTACTTTCGTGAAATCCACTCATTTGCGCCCCACTTTGGTTTTGGAGGCAGACTCAAATGACTCCAGTTGAATATCTCGTTTATGATATTCCACCCCAGCTGAATGTGCTGCGCAGTGACCGCCTCATAGTTCTGTTGGAACTATATTTAACAGGATGTACTGGGATATCTCGAACGTCGTACCAACTGAAATATAAAGCGGCGTTTATGAAGTACATTCATTGTGAGATTCAATCCACTGAAACCAAACTGGTGTGCAAACGAGTGTATTTCGCTAGTGTTGTGAAATTTGGGTTCAAGTAGAACACAAGATTGACGGAAACTCGGAGACTGCACCTACCCGGTAAGCTCCAGGATGGGCAAAACCGGTGATGGACCGTCAAAGAGTAGCGTGGTCCGTTCGCTTGAGGTCGTACCTGATATATGCTTAGGAAAGCTGCGGAATGAAACTAAGTTTACAGCCTGAGACACAACAAGAAAGTCCGCAACAATCTAAGTTTGAACGCTCGAACACTCCAGACAATTCACACGCTTCAATGCCAGTTAGTTAAAAGTACTACAAGGTTGTATAAGTCCTTTGACGTTCAAGGCCATTTCATGTTCACACACTAATTCGGGAGAGCCTAGGCGCACCTTCCCAGCGAACAGCCATACTTGGATCGATACAAACTACTCAGGACGTTGCTGAGTGGCGAGCAACTTTGGTTCCAAACGTCACATTTCAGAGGGAAGGGTAGCCCGATGTGTGTGAAATCGATGAGATTTAGATAGGTGAGGCACAACGACAGGAGAGTTGACAAAATTATGGACATGAGTGACAACTCAGCATTCCAAGAAGACAGCAAAGGTGATAGCGGTATTTTGGACCAGTGATGCTGAATGTGACTGACAGTCGAAAATCACATACACCTTCCATCTAATGGCAAATTCTCATCACTAACAACCCTCTATGTAAAGGTTCCCTCTCTGAAATGACTATGTGTGGCCGTGCGCAGCACCCACAAATGTCAGACTATACCTCCGATTATTTTACCACCACCTCACCAATATGACAGGATATAACCAACGTTTCGAATGTCTTAATAGAGAGAAAAAGCGATACGAACTACTTTGGTTGTCTTTTTCTTTACAAATTGCTCCAAGACATCCTCTCAGTATCCACCACACTTTCATTTGCCTCGTCAGCGCTTCCTCCAAAAAAGCACCTACGGTAATTCCATTTCTGGAGAACTTTGGAAGCATAAGTACATATCTGAATGCCTAAATTTTTGGCTTCAAGAACTTCCAAAAAATGATCTAAGAAATGACCCCTATTCTTTTGTCGGCCAACTCTTCTTACACGGGTAATGTCCATTCAATAAGAAATCAAAGTGACCCTTCCATCTCCCTCTCACGAAATGGTTTTCAGCAGTTTGGAAGCTACTTCAGTTGTGCGCTCTCCCCGGAATGCTCATCATTACCTCCTTTAAAGAAACCTTAATGAAAAGACGTCACAGAACCTGGAAATTGGCAAACGTAATACGCTACTCCCTCGACTAGGATTCAGAAATATCCCCTCGAAGGTGTTCTTTCCTCTTCGCGGGGTAACCAGTAAGATTTGTATTCCATGCTTTCTGCACTGAGGTGGTGGTGAACCTCTCTCATATCAGAGTGGTTCTCAACAGCCTTCTGGACAGTTCGACAGATATTTTGATGTTGTCTACAGCGTGTGCGCCAGATATTCAGTGTTCTGAACGTCCTTACGTTACACGTATTATTTGATGGTCTGATGGAATGCGAAACTAGCCGTCTTCAAATGTAGCTTTATGCCAGGTGCTCTGAAACCTTCAACATTAGTAGTAAGGAGTCCCCGTGATCTGAAGTTAGGTTGTCGAATATTGACTTCCTATTTAGTTAGATGCTGTTCATTTTGAATTGTTTGATCAGGGTCTAGCCCAGCCAATAGACAATCATGAATGTCGGAGTCAGGCGTACCAGTCACGTGATTGTCTAGTTCGCTGCATGACAGACAGGAGTGCTGGAATGCCGCAGGTCCCGGGTGGCGTGAGCGTGTGAACCGAACCCTGGATTCAGTGCAAACCAAAATGCGTCATCCTACCCAAACTGACCATTACCATAGGCTTCCGTTAAGCAAATCGGTATATGGCTTGACATCAGTTGTTTCCTTACCAGCCGAAACAAACACATCATAAACGAGATATCAATTTGGTTTACAGTTAAGTCAGACCAAATTTGTACACAACTGCCGGGAAAGACGTGTTAGCTATTCTTATCTAGTCAATCTGATCAGACTGAGCGCAGCACTTGAACACAGTGAGATTTTCAGACAAGCTGAACTGATTCTGAAATCACGTGAAGCGCTTCAACAGTTTATGTGCATACTCTTTATCAAACCCTCATAACTACTGGGTAGTACTAGCGCTCGAACAAAGTCACCTAAACAGAAAATTAGGTCTTTCAAGTGTACTACCTGGCATGTTGACAAAGTCATGGAATCTATTATTCCCCCACCTATCCCGTCAAATTAACATTTAGGCTGCCTTGACTTTAACAGGAAGGACCGAACTGAACTGTGCGGGCAAATGATACCTCCCGGTTGCCCAGGTCGAGGAAGGGGGGTTGATTGAGGTACACCGCCTTGAGCCTTTGACTCAAAAGTTGGACCCACAAAGCAGTGGAAGGATGTAAGGTTTTGTTCGGGAACCCTGCCTCCAGCCCCTGACTCAAAAGTCTGCGAGTCTGACCTGCGAGGCAGCGGACAGTAGGGTTTTGGGGGGATCATCCCCGGAACCGCTGACTCAATAGTCTGACCTGCTCGGCTGTAGAGTTTAGCCTAACCCGAGGAGGCAATGAGTAGGGCATTACTGTCTCACCCCCAGCGCAGCTGCGCACAGCAGGTGCTTTTTGAGCAGCACCGGACTCTTTGGTTTTAAAAGTATTTCGACCGTATTGGATAATGCGCCGGCGGTCACGGTAAACCGTTGGGCGATCGGAATGTGCGGTTTTTGGGGCCGACATTTTCTAACCCGTACTTCCTCGGGAGAAGGCAGCATCGCTGCTTCCATGAATGCGGACATGCTGGTCGCCTGGGGTAAACGCCTTACTGCCTTCAGAGGACAGTACGACTTTACCCCCAGACCGCCTCGTAGCACGATTACTCGTAGTACGGGGTCTCGCTGCTCTTGGTCTGACTGCTCCCCTTTGGCCTTCCTGACATGGT
>SJOL01002354.1:124493-167007 GCA_004794785.1 Opisthorchis felineus | reverse complement strand
ACCAATCACATCGCTCAACAGTAAACACTTTCGCCCGTTAAGAAGTGTCCAACGTGCGCTAGTGGATCAGTGATGGCCCTCTCGCCTCGTATGTCAGACGTCAGGAGTTCGAATCCCAGCAGGGCCAAGTATACGCACTGTTGATTTCGGTCTACTAAGGGCACAATTGGAGTCGAGTGCTTCCACCTTTGGTGTGAACCCATTACATAAATTGCGCCAGGACACGCAGAGGACTGTGCAAACGAGAGTGATGTGAACCTAAATTCTAAAATTCCCGCATCCACTTACAACTAAACAATGAAAACTGCATTTGACTTCGTCTTTGGATTAAGCCGAGACAAACGCTGGATACTAAAAAATAGACTAAACACAAATGTTAGCGACCGCGTTCGTTGTCAACATTTTACGATTCCACTTTCTCCCGTGCTTTTCGACTGAAATGCTGAACCGTGAAAAACTCGAAAATTTTGCAAATGAAACATGAAACCACTCAGACGACTGGAAAGCACAATATTGTTTGCTACGAGGCACTGCTCAATGAAATGATCCGAGATTAAACTGCAAACGTCACTCGTGGAATGGCTAATTAGACCATAATCTATGAGTCGGTTCACAATAATGAGAGGTCTTTCGTAAAGCGTGGGACCTCGCGCAAACAGTTAGAAGGGAATTAGAGAAACACACTCATTTGCATACCAATTTGTTTTTCACGGGAGATCCAACTGAATCGCTTGTGTATGATGTCTTTCTTCAACCGAAAGTGTTGCTCTAGGCCGCCTCATATTACATTGGGTACGATACGTCAGTATCACAGTATACTGTACAGATGTTATATACAAACATTCGGTTTAAGAACATCATAAACGGGAGATTCATTTGGGTCTCCCATGAAAACTAAATTGGTATGCAAATGAGTGTATCCCGCTAATTTCATCTGATTTGGGTTCAGTTAAACCATAAGGTTGAGGAAACTCGGGGACTGTGCCTAGCTGATGAGCCCCAAGAGGGGCGAAACTTCGTGGGCTATCGACGATTTTTTCCCGCAACTTATGAGTAGCGTGTTGCGTTTACACAGTTAGCAGAGAATTTTATGGCAGTAAATTTATGGCAATAAAACATGCGGGCGAGATGGCTCAGTGGTTAGAACGAGAATTTACTGACCGGAAGGTCCGTGGTTCAAACCCGACCTCTGCCTCTCGACTTCCCCTGTCTAGGTTTGGGCAACCTGGCAGTATCCCAGTCCTCGTGCTTCCTTCGGGTGGTATGGCAGTTAGACACCGAAAGGGTGTCACAGCTGAACGATTATCGATTATCGATTATTAGTAAAACACGGAAACTAAACTAAGTGAGGCTCTATACACAAGGATGCATTGTCAGTTGAGGAGACAATACCCTTCGTAAGAACGAGGGAACGCAACTGACCTGAACAGTCAAAAATTAGTGACAAATCGTGAAGTTTTTTTTACAGCACAAGAGTTTTTTTAAAAGGTATCAAATAACATCAGATGGACTGAAGCAGAGGCCTACGGACGATTCACCTGCTTTCAGTTGCAATGAGTGCAGCTGAAGTTTCCTTTTTTTAGACTTTGTGAAGCGTTCCACTTTTTCGTTCTACCAAGACTTTTTCTAAGTGACTACATTTCACGGATGTGGACACCATCTGCAGGGTCTCAAAGGTTATTTATCATCTGAAGACTGTTCAAGTGTACTAATACGGATTACATCTTGGTTTAGGGGAAGCATCCACGAGGACAGAAAAATGGTGTAAATTTTATCCGTACGGATGTGAATCCTTACAACGACAAAGCTATACTTTTCGTTTAGTTGTTAAAGACACCATGGACGAAAGGTTTTAGGAAGAAATAAGACGGTCAACGCACAGGTACTCGCGTTGCATCATCCGGAGTAGGTAAGCTCACAAGAGGTCGCTATCTACTCAATAAGTAGACGGAAAACACTTTAATTAAGGTTCCACAGGCCATTGTTCGCAGCCATGCTGCCGAAAATACAAGGTACTCGACCTTCATGAATGTAAACTTAACAGGATACCTACGGTCATCGAATGCTACAGAAGTCATGTGTTGGCGGTGTTGCGGAATACGGGTAGCTCGGGTGCGCTGCTTGTTTGTTGGTCTGTTCGCCGAGCTTGGCAGTTAGATTGCAAAAATTTCATCACTAATCGAAGCGATATCGTCAGTGCAGGTTTAAGTGGATAAGTTCATCCTCTCCTGCCTGTGATTATATAGTATCTAAGCAGTATCCAATACGTCTAAAGTGACTGGTTGCTCCGGAGACGGCTTTTACGTAATTTGGTTTGTCAGCCTTAAATCTGGGTTGCGTTCTGTTCTCATTTCCTTGTATCTGGTTGGTTCATTTTGTGCCTTCATTTTGACAGTTCTGTTCTTCCGTTGTGAGTGAGCCGTTTCATTCTTGCTTTGTAGTCTGACTTCGCTCGATCTGATTGGTTGATTGAGTAACCCAGAGGTCACTTTTTTGTGAACTGGCGACGGAGTTCAGCTTTGGCTTCACGCACTGTCCCCATTCAGATGTGGATGCTTCTAAATGGGCACACGCTGAAGCATCTGTTCTATCATTAGCACATGCAAGGATTCCTAATGTTGATGCGGGTAAGCGCAGATTAGCCAGCATTCGAATTCAGCGCTCCAGTATGATTTGGCAGTGTGGTTGCTACGTGGCAAATGGCCGAACAGTTTTTCCATCAAATTTTCTATTCATATTCCGAAGAGAGAAAAATTCGTTCGTCGGAGTGCGTGACCCGTATTCCTATGCTTCCAGTGTATCAGTGTTTCGCCGTTCCACAGAAACGCTTGGAACTGTCACTCCTTACGAGTGTGTTTCTTCCTGGGTTTAAAACGTCCGACCTGAACTACGCCATATCAGGACTACACTGAAAACCCTGAGGAAATTCCTAGCCATTCCAAAACCGCTAATATGCTAGATACTTTGAATCATCCAGCGGATAAAGCTGGTTTTTTGCTCCCTGGTGCATTTTCCCGAAGGCTACACCTCACCCGGAGCTGCTTGATATCCGCGTTGTAATGAGCTGGAGGAACTGCTGATGTTGATGATGCTAAGGTCCCAGTTAGCAGCCAAGGGTGGATGACCTCCAAATACTGTTGCCCCAAAAGACAGTGACTGGATTCCAGGTTACCTTCAACCGGATCTACAGGATGATTGTGCGTTACTGTAACTCTCATCACCTGGTAGCAACCTTCCAAGTGATTCAAGCTGGAAGAAGCTCAGCATGCGGTTTGACCTGACGGTTTCTGACAAATATCACGGGTCTCAATGCTCTCCCCTTTTCAACGCATGTACACGCACGGTGTTTCACAATGTTACCGTCTTTTACCGTCATTCTGATTGCACAAATTGATCCAAACCGTTCGTATTTACACTAAGCAAGACTGCTGAAAAGCCCGCATAATGAGAATTTCCGAGATGTGCCAACCTGAGAACGCCTAGACTGTTTTCGTTTCTGTGGCAGCCTCAGCCTCGAAACTATATCGTTTGCTAGAGTCAGGAGCATAGCTCTGTCATCTGCATACAGGGAAACAGCGGTGGATTTCATCGGCTGAATTCAATTGTCATCCTGTTCTTTTGGAACTATGGGCTTTAGACAGTTACTGTCTGATTACCATGGATCACTAATTCTCCAAAAGGAAGTTTTTTATGATCTGCTTAGTTCATGAATTTCAAGCTAGATACCAGGTACTGACAAGCTGGTAATTCTCGAAATTATACATCTGACTCCTCGGAATCCTTTCACAGGGCGTTTTGCATCAGCTGCCAAAACTTAAGTCGTACGCTTCTGAAGTGGTGTACATATGGGACATGGAAACTCTCACCGAATCTGTCCAGGTCTTCAGTCCTGTCCCACTAGGACCACCAGGATCCACCACCACTTGTGGGCATGTGTTACCAAAAGTTACTGAATTAAGAGATCTGGAAGTTATTATAGATCAGACGTTGAATCCGCCATGGCACACAGTGCAGTTGCATCTCATCATGCTGGAAGAGAGCTATTCTTGCCCAGAGGAGCTCCCGGAATTATGGATCCCCTTGCACTGTACTTTTGTAAGACCATGCCTGGGATACTGTAGTCACCTTACCTGAGAAAATACATCACACTCTTTGAAAAGATGCGAGAACTGACTGTTAAATGGGGCTAGACAGGCCAAGAGGATTCCCTTGTTTAGAGAGAGACTAAAACTCCTAGAGCTACTCGGATTAGAAAGCTGGCGCTTTCGAAGTGGCCTTCATTAGGTTTAGAGACTGTTGTTTTGGGGTGGAGACAATACCGGAGTGGAATCTATCTCAACCTGGAGACGTCCAACTGGTGAGAAGATACGACAAGATTCTGAAGGCGTAGTCTATCTGCCTTTACTCGATGGACTGCTTACTTCCCCGATCTCATCTAGCCACCGACAGAACCCTCCCAAGACTAATTTGCATCAGTTTATGGCCTCCTGTAATCTGCGTATATCCGTCACACTGTACTGTTCGATGTTGCACGTTGGTGGGTTCCGATTGTTATCGTTTGATATACGGCTACCGTGTAGGGTATGCCCAAACTACCATGACTATACCCTAGGGTAAGTAAAGTTCGCTTGTGAGCTTGGGGAAAGCCGTCTTCGGGAAGCAAAGGTGATGAATCGACTTCTGACCACTTAAGGAAGGTCCGTCACAACTAAAGCTTCCGTTCGCCTTGGATTAGATTGACCAAGCAGCGGAATCACTCATAGGATTTCACCTACTTGTGCTAAACTACCAGTGTGATATGAATTTGACTTTAGTTCAAGGAAAACCGAGAATTATCCTTCGTCCGTACTCTTCTTACCCTGAAAGAAGTTTGTCGGAAACCAGATTGAAACTTTCAGATCCCTTCTGTATAAAAATGAAAGTTGTCCACTTTTTGAGACTGTATTGTTTAGTGATTCGGTTTAGTATTTAGTTCCGTCAGTCTCAGTCCACCTGCCCAACATCCCCTCTTTCCATTTTGGTTGGTAACCCAACCTACCCTCACCGTCTGATGCTGAGAAGCCGTCTTGCTTACACAGTCTGTAATTAATTGATTAATTAATTAATTGATTAATTAATTAATTAATTAGCTGGAAGTGTTTCAGGTTCATCAGTTCATCAGTGTCGCTGCTGGAGGTGTACGGTACACTACATCAGGATTCATTTCTTCGTTTCTTTCATACGGAGGCCTCACAGTCAAACGCAGTCTGGTAGACTGCTTCCTCAACAGACCCAGGGTGATTCGCTCGTAGGATAACCTAACTGAGTGGACCAAAGTTCATAAATTATTTTCGGGACAAGAGGCTATTTAGGCGCACTTTTGTAGAAGCGCATGTAAAGCCCTTGGAGCACAGTTTTCAAAATTGACACAGTTAGTTAGTTAGTTAGTTAGTTGGTTGGTTAGTTAGTTAGACCGAGGAACCTAGTCAAGATCAATACGAGCAACATACTTTTCCACAGACCTTAGCATTGTGCCCCCCACTTAAGAGATATAATCACTCATGTTACCAGATCGATTTATCGTCTCACGTGTCTTCTAAGAAGTTCATTGGTTCCACTTGAACCGTCCCAACCATTTCCTGAGTAGATTCCACTCTCTTCCTCTCAATATTTTATTATGCGAATCAGCAGCCATCGTTCACATCTCACTGTTCTAAATCAAGTCATACTACAAGGTCACTTGTATATCAACCTTTCTTCGTCATTGCCTCCTCATTTATTTCTCTCTCGCTATCTCCGCGCACAGCGATCCCTCTCCGAAAAACACAATGATTTCGGAGGATGAGTGGCAAGAACTGTTTCCCGAAAGATGGGGTGTTGGGCAGAAATGGAAAACAGAATATGAAGACAAAGATTTCTTTCATCCTAAAATGGAAGTGGACTATTATTCGTATGGAAACTTTATCAGCGCTATGGGCAGAGCAAAACGCTTAGGTGTGGGAAATTTCCTGACAGAACCTGGTTCCTCACACGAGGACAATATGCGCGAATTGGCCGCATTTTTAGCCATCTGTTCGACCCAGACAAACAACGGACCAGATGCTTTCTACTACAGGGAATGTGTGGAACATGAAAGACATCAGGGAGATAAAGACATCTGTTTGTATCGCGATGTTCGAGATCGTCGTGACTTTGTTCTGTGCAACACTCCAATTTACTATCCTGAGGGATGTCGGCTTGCGGGAGAGAAAAAGTTCCCCGTACAGTCGTACCACGGAAGGGGACCGATTATGCTCTGCGGTGCATACTACTACGGTCTGTTCAGTGAATTCGTCTTCGGCAATCCGGACAAGCTGTTGCAGAATCCGGATCTCCTTATCAGCGATTGTGAACTCGGATTTTTATCTGCTATTTGGTTCTGGGTAACGGATAAAAACGGACGACCTTCATGCCATCGAGCCATGTATCGTTACCTGAAACATATCCACTCTTGGGGATTTGGTCACACAATCATTGATGTGAGTGACGGGACGGAGAGCAATGCCATGGAAGGAGGCACAGCTGGTCACGAAAGGTTGGTTAGCACCCGGATTCAATTCTATCGAAAATATGCAACCCGTTTTGGCGTGAATATCGGAATTAAAGGGGAACAACTGGACACTGTGGGGCTTGGGTAGACAAGGAAAACCTTTCGGATGATCAAGGGATTTCTAGCACGCGTCGTCCTCTTTTCTAGACATACTTTTTACAAACTTTCTTTTCAAAAAGTTCTGTACATTTCTCAGTGAAACATGAATTCTTATGGCCAGCACTTTCAAGAATAGTTAGAACAGTAAACATTTTGATAGCTACTCATCCAAGTAACGGGGACGCTTATCAAGCAATACTTATTGTACCATGTTTTTTTCAAAACTTTCATTGCTAAACGTGACTTCTGTTTATCTACTTTGAGGGAATTGGATGCAATGTGAGTGGTACTCATTAGACATAAATTTGCTCGTGGGCAGAAAACCCGGAAGAGGCGAAGCATATGGGCTATTCTTATCCGTTCAGTTTGCTCAGATTGACTTTACCTCATAGCAACAAATTCACACAAATTAGACCTGTAAAGTGCTGAATAACACCCGCACTTTGTTTCCTCGACCCGAAATGTATATAGAAGGTCAGATTCCTGAAAATAACCCGAGAGCGCCCAAAACCTACTGAGACCCTAAAACTCCACCAAGATCTCAATAGGGAAGCTGGCAAGCATCTAGGCCAGTCAATCACTCAGTCAATTGAGCAAAAGCCGATGAGTTCAGACACGTGACAGAAGCACGACCGACTATGAAGAGTGTCCAGGCATTTCATAGAAGCACGGTCGATGGTGATGGGTGTTCACTAAACGCCGATCAGACAGCCTGGATCAATGTCAAAACGTGCCCTTAAAATAGCGCGAGGCCATTGTAACTTTTGCACTCGCACGCACCCGCTTGTTGCAAAAAAGCTGTTGTGTTCTTTGTCGGTGAGTCCTTTTCCGGCACTAGGAAGTGGAGCGGGAACGGCAGTCAGACACAACAGACTTGAACCCAGGTACTCAAACATGAGACACACTGAGTGGAAAACCTCACTAGCGTTTCTTGAGATAACACTGAGTCTCCCATATGTGCTGTCAAAACCAGTGCTTTGGTTCTCAATATGAAAAGGTAACCGAAACGAAAGCATCTCCGGCTCGACCGCACACCATGTGCACAATCGGACATGAGCCAACGCAACAGAACAGTAAGAAAATCGAATGTGGGTCCACTATTTTTGAAGCCCACTTGCAGCAGCCTTTGATGAAAGTTCTAGGATTGTTTTTGAGCACATAACACAGACCTAGTCACAACTTCAAAAGCTAGGCATTAAACTATGGATCAGCTCTTGGAGAGGATTCAGCTGTCTGCATCGATGAAACCAGGCCACCACTGAAAGCAACGGAAGCATGAATGGCTGTTGATATATATTGAAAATACTGAGAACAGCAAACACATACAGGTTACGTCACGCTGTCAGCAACAGAATGATGCGAAAACAGTTAGTTGTCCGTAAACTTCCACGGGTAGCCGCCCTCTTGCCCGCGGAGTTTCTGCAATTGAAAATTATTGGGAATTTCCTCGCCGATTTTGCACACGCTTTGCCGAACAAGGATTCTCGCTCCTAGGTGGCGAGTTAGAGGGGCGTTTTCTCTTGACACACGTGATGGCGAATTCGGGAAGACTGAACACAGACACCGGAACAAATTTCGTGTTCTGAGGTCCTTCATTAAAACACACCCAGACACCCTTAAGTTTGTTCTCATTATGAGAGGACACTTACCTAAATTAACCGAAACATGATGAGTGGTGCACCCCGCCTACCTACACAAAACCCGAGGCTAGACCTACCACACTACTCATAGGGTCGCTGAAAGCTCTTGGAAAACCCACAGCTGGTTTCGCCTTTCCTGAGGCCCATGAGGTAGGCGCAGTCCCCGAGTTTCCGTCATCATGGAATTGGACTATTAATGTGAGATTCAGACTGTTTCTACCATTATGGAACTGACACAACACCCAAATGACAGATTTGAACCCAACAGATTCAAAAACCGAAGATGTGGTCGCATCATCACACTGGTCAAACAGCAGTTCACCACTGAAGCTGAATACTACTCAAGAGTCTGTCATAAATAAGGAACGTTTTCTCAAGCGGCTAGTTTAATTAAAACAGACAAAGAAAGTACGTGGTCGTTAAGTCAGCCAGTTACATAAATATCACAAAGCTGAAAAGCGTACCACCTGGCTAGTTGTTAGGTTGATTTATTGTACTCAAGACGGAAAATCCCGACCAGTTTGGTGGATAGCGAGAACTCGTACGAGGTAAGACGGAGTCAGCGTTTAGTCTCGGTCGAACTGCCGGAGTCACACGGGTGTAACTATGTTCTCGGCAGTGTTATTCTGGTTATCAGTAACAGTATGTTTCGAACACCCGTCATGTCTTGCGTTGTCAAGGCAGTCTTGCAAGCCCTTTATCCAATAATAATGAAGTAACCGCACGACCACACAGGCTTCCGAAATGCTGGACGTGTTCCCCGGTTGTTCAAAACCATACGAGGTTCCACTGAGAGAAGCCAACCGAATTCAGTTGTATCAGAGCAGGGGTAGTTTGTAGGTGAGGGAACCAGCCACGGCCTCATTGGGATAGAGTCGCTAAGGGAATTGTCGTCTTTTGGGCAGTTTGGTTGCCAAACAGCCTACGAAACGTAACGTACTCTAACGTACAACGTTCCAACCGAAACATGAAGGTGTCCTGGTGCAGCACATTCAGCTGACGCATATTGCAAACGAGAGGTTCAGTTCAGCCTCTGGTTAACACAACGCCCTCCTAATTTGCAAATGACTGGCTACCTGCAGACGACACAATTTCTTTTTTCTGTGCCTTTTATGGTTAACAATTGGAGAGAATGCTTGGTGGACATAGACGACACGAAGCAGTTCGCACAGCTATCTAAACAAGATGATGAGGAAATTGCAAGTACAACCGCCGAAGCGTAACTCTCTGCAGTGACCACCCCTCTAGTATGATCTCCTTCAGTCTATCTTGTCAAACTTCAAAAACACAGAATAGTTTCCCGGCTACGAGCGGCTCAAATGTCTTGGGCACCATGTTGCGCAGACTGAAAATTTTGGTAAACATGGAGTGAATTAAAGAAGGACTTCAGCAGTAGCAACAAGATTTACAGTTAGCGAAGAAACCGTGTATTAAACAAACAGGGGCAGATGAGGATAATCCCATCCGGTTTACGTCACTATGTTCACCAGGAAGGATTCCATGGCGGGCATGCTTACATATCATCCATTCCCACGTTTCTCAAATCAGAGGTTAAATGGCTAATCGGCTACAGTGGTTCTGCTGTAAAATTAGATTAAATTAAATGTAAAGTTTTTAGTTGGGCGTTCGGCCTATAATTGAGTCCAACCTATGCTGAAAAACCGAGGAGCACCGTACAGCTGTTTGATTCTTACTGGGAATCAACAGCGGGGCGCATCTCACGAAAATCCAGGGGAAATGATGAGACTGCTAATGATTCGCAACAGAGATAAAAACAGGTGGATAGTGCTTCTCGGCTTTTCCGCGCAGACTCGCTTCACTCACAGAACGAAAGCTCACTTGGAAATTACCAATGCTTCTCATGCTATCGATAATTAAAGTTTACTGCCTCTTACAATATCTGGCCGTCGAACTACAGTTGGAGGCCGATCCGGTCAGATGTCGCTGTGGAGAACTGCACTATAAATAATCCACCAAATAGTGCACACAAGTCATCGACCACGCATTGAGGTGAATCACACTTTCGTGCAGAGGTCTATGCCGCCATCTAGCTGTGTACCTTACCTTAAGGCCGACTGCTGTGTTCTTTTGAACTGCAGGCTTTAGTTCATAGCAAGGCGGGTTTGAAGATTCGATCGGTCGGTCATAGCTCAGCGATTTTTAGAAATGCCATCCAACTGCACTTTTTCCCACTGTATCAAGAGACCAAACCGATAATGTGTAAACTCTAATTCAGTCATTAGGTTTATCAAATCTGACAGCCATGTTCCTTGATCTATTGCACAAACTCAGGGCAATGAAAATTGACCGACAAGGATATGTCTTTAATCCGCGAATGCCGTTTCTTTTAGTGTTCCGGTTGGTTCGTATTTAGGCCCGAATTCATGCAAAACCATGCAGAGTCATATCTGTCCCTCAAAGCTATTTACGCCAGCAAATAATTCTTCGACCGTAGTCCTGCATCTGGTTACCCATATCCTTCAAACATCATGCAAGAGATGGATTCGTCAAGATCTCATATTTCTCTGTTCTTTACTTTATCGGTTAATCAACGGACGGATTACCGGACTCTGTATAATGCCCCTTTTAATAGACGTTGACTCTTTGCTTGACTGTCACCAGCTTTCTCGGATCAGTAATTTTGTTTTTCCTGTCTTATGGCCTGCTTATTTTCAAAATTTGTTTTCGAACTGATATTGTACGAGACACAACAGAGATCTGACTCGCACCACTAGCTCGCCTGGGGTTGGTAGAGTAAGCACGAAGTGCAAGTTCCCATGTACTATGTGTGCCAGCTTCTGTGGTAGGTCAGATGGTAGAGCAATCCTATGTAACTGAAGGCTCACGTAGTTGAGTTTCATTCCTACATGTCTTGTCATCAGTATGTGTACGTTCAACCTTCCGTAGAATAACACAACTAGAAAAGAGTGTTTCCGTTCCTCCTGGAGACTCCATTCAAAGGGGCTGAGTTGTAGTCATGACTGACAGGGGTTACGGTTTGATCCCAACCGGGGAGTGTCCATTTTTCAAAGTGGGCTTTGTATGAAAATTACCTCACTTTCAAACCTTGAAAAAAATTGGCTCGGTCTGTTTCTACGCTGGTAAGTAGCTTCAATCTGTTCCCAGCTTGTTTGCGTCTTAATTGGAAAACCAAGCCGTACGACTTTAAGGTGAATTTGTCAGGCTGCAAGTAGCGTCGTTGATAGACATTCTACAAGCTGCAATGATACAAGTTTAGCGGACTGGGCAGAACAACGACAGGTTTGTTCGACAGAACATACACGTCCCCAAATCAATACAAACCCCTTTCAAGAACTAGCTGAGAATATACGTGTCTGAGACCAACACCACTATCCGAATGCTTTCAGGCGGAAATCAGCACCAACATTCCCAGGGATGAGCTTCAGTCTGCCAAGAGACAAGCTTCTTGTGGTAATTGCTTGTGTAATTGATCCCCGTGTCAGCAATCCTCAATTGAAACAACGGGCCTGCAGCTTAACCGGTCGGCAGATCGCAGATGGTCTAAATAAGCTGAACATCCTGTCCTTGTTTGGAGTCATTGGATGCACTCAAATGGGGTCGAGATTACTTGCACAGAGGCTATAGACTATTGAAGGTGAAGTTCCAGACTTCTGTAGACTGTCTACAAGACCTCGAGGTAGTTCAATCGTTGAAAAGCGAGCTTACTGACCAGAAGGTCTGTATTGTGAACCCAATCTTGGTATCTCGACTGCTTCTGTCTAGGCTTCGGCAACCTGGCCGCAGTTCGACCTTCATGCTTTCGGTCGCATGGCAGTTAGGCGACTAAAGGATTTCACAGCCTAGCGATACAGCAATACAAACACAAGGGTTTCCTAATCACCTTGTACAAGTCGAATCGATAATTGGCTTGTGAGCCCCGACGGGTAAATTACATCACAGGAACCTGTAGCAAGGTAGTCAGAAAGCGAGCTTCCGGTTATTCAACGGGAACTTTCATCAAAGAATGTTTGCAGTACCAGAAGCTGCGTTGGTTAGCCCATAGATTGCTTATTCCGAACCATCATTCGCCGAGGTTAGTGCAGTTTTCTGTGCCTAATTTAGATTGGCGGAAGCAGAGGGGTGGTCTGAATGAATATGTGGAGGTGTGGACACTTCGAAAGCATTGTGGTAGGTTAGCATTAATTCCCGTCCCTGTTCACCTTTATTATTTCAACCAAATCATGAATATACAGGAGAGAATCATCATTGTTGAACAATGATGTTATGCTGTCGATGATGATGATGACGGTGTTGACACAAGTTAACATATAAGCGATAGACTAGTAGAAACGCTATCCCAAAGAAATCATTTGGAATATAAGGTTTAATAACAGCGCAGCACACATAATCATTGAGGGGTTAAAAAGATAGTCAAGTGAGGAATCATAGAATCTCGGTATGTGGTAGTCCGCATTGGGACCACGGGACCACCGGGGCCATGCGCGTTCTATATGGCCTGAGGCAAAGTTGCGTAAATAGGTTGTTGACCCTACGATAATATTTCTGGGTGAAGTTATTATACATATCAAATCGCTTGTTACACGTAAAGCTGACAAAGATACCACCGGAGTTCCCACCCTACACGGATTCGTTTCTGAGTGACGTGACTTTGAAACAGTAATATTTCTCCAAAGTCAGTGAAGTCAATGAATCCACCGAGTGACTTATAAAAAACGTAATGGCTTTTTCTGCAAGTTGTATTTCAACCTTCATGAAGCTAACATTCTTGTGAAGCAGATAACATCAACCACACGAGACTGATTCGAACACCACACGATCAGCTGTTTGCACACTCACGATCGATAAAGCACAGCTGTTCAAATGTTGCGACCTTAGTACAGGTCATCAGGCCTTCATCCGTGTGCGCCCCGGAGCATAAGAGGGCTAGTACGTTGAAGTGAACAACCACAAACTGAGGGCATAAATGGCAAAAGCACCGGCGATCGGAATCGATCTGGGAACTACGTTCTCATGTGTAGGTGTATTTCAAAACAACAAGGTGGAAATCATTGCCAACGACCAAGGAAACCGCACAACTCCGAGTTATGTGGCCTTTACTGAAACCGAACGTTTGATTGGTGATGCGGCTAGGAACCAGGTTGCTATGAATCCAGCTAACACGGTCTTCGACGCCAAGCGCCTGATCGGTCGTAGGTATGATGACCCTACTGTCCAAGAGGATCGTAAAATGTGGCCATTCACGCTGATTGAAGAAAATGGCAAGCCGAAAATTCAGGTCGAATACAAAGGCCAAACGAAAACGTTCTTTGCTGAGGAGATATCCTCGATGGTATTGACAAAGATGAAGGAAATTGCAGAGGCCTATTTGGGAAAGACCGTCAGTGAGGCAGTCATCACTGTGCCGGCTTACTTCAATGATAGTCAACGGCAAGCCACGAAGGATGCAGGGACTATTGCCGGTCTAAACGTTCTACGGATTATCAATGAACCAACAGCAGCAGCCATTGCTTATGGCCTAGATAAGAAGGCCGGTAACGAAAGAAACGTTCTCATTTTTGATCTCGGTGGTGGAACCTTTGATGTTTCGGTGCTGGCCATCGAAGAGGGTATATTTGAAGTGAAATCCACTGCCGGTGATACACATTTGGGTGGGGAAGACTTCGACACCCGACTTGTCAACCATTTTATTCAAGAGTTTAAGAGGAAACACAAGAAAGACCTATCAGATAATAAACGCGCTCTGCGTCGACTGCGAACAGCCTGCGAACGTGCCAAACGAACTTTGAGTTCAAGTGCCCAGGCCAATGTCGAGATTGATTCACTTTTTGAAGGACTGGACTTTTACACCACCATTACTCGCGCCCGATTCGAGGAACTCAACGCTGATTTGTTCCGAAGCACTTTGGACCCAGTCGAAAAAGCGCTAAGAGATGCCAAAATGAACAAGACGCAAATTCACGAGATTGTTCTCGTGGGTGGCTCAACCCGAATCCCGAAAATTCAGAAATTGCTCCAAGAGTTTTTCAATGGAAAAGAGTTGAACAAATCTATCAATCCTGATGAAGCAGTAGCCTATGGAGCTGCTGTTCAGGCCGCAATTCTTACTGGAGTCCAATCGGATACCGTACAAGACTTGCTGTTACTTGATGTGACGCCTTTGTCCTTAGGTTTGGAAACTGCAGGAGGTGTGATGACGTCACTGATCAAACGAAACACGACTATCCCAACAAAACAAACGCAAACATTTACCACCTACGCAGACAATCAACCCGGCGTTTTGATACAGGTGTACGAAGGCGAACGTGCCATGACCAGAGATAACAACCTTTTGGGAAAATTTGATTTGTCTGGGATTCCACCCGCTCCTCGAGGTATACCACAAATTGAAGTCACATTTGACATCGACGCGAATGGGATCCTAAACGTGTCCGCAGTGGACAAGAGTACGGGTAAACAGAACAAGATAACAATCACCAACGATAAGGGCCGTTTGTCAAAGACGGAGATCGACCGAATGGTTTCTGACGCCGAGCGCTACAAAGCCGAGGATGAAGCTCAGCGTGAGCGGGTGACAGCAAAGAACACTTTGGAAAGTTACATCTATTCTCTGAAACAAACTACTGAAGACAGTACAATTCGAGACCGAATACCTGCCTCTGATCGAAACATGATCAGTGAGAAGTGTACGGAGTTGTTGCAGTGGATTGACCACAATCCAAATGCCTCCAAAGAAGAATACGAACGTGCGAGAAAGGATTTGGAGAAGATTGCAACGCCAATTATAACCAGATTGTATCAACAAAATGGTCCCACGACGACGACAACAACAACAACGACAGCCAACACCGGGACAGGGAGGGGTAGTTCAGGAACACAAAGGGGTCCAGTGATTGAAGAAGTGGACTGAAATGCGTCACAAAACTTCCTTTCGGCTACTTGTTTATTATTTGAGTGATCCAATTTCATTTTCGTTTCATTTTCATAAAAACCTCTGTTTTCTTTCCCTTGTCCGCTTTTACCTGAACTGCATGTATTTTCAGGCAAAGAAACCATGCAGCAGACATGGAACACTGAGAAAGTGGTTAGTCACCTCCGGCTATGGAACAAAAATGTCGGGGTCAATAAACCGGAGAACAATAAGTTCAGTGCAATACCAAATTTACGAATGAGATTTAGGGGATGTTGGATAGTACTCCATATAGGAAAGCATTAAACAAAGTCTTCGAATTTTCATCAGAATGGATTGTGTCTGCGGTAATTGGCCACGACCAATGTGTAAGGTTACCTACCTTATCAGAACCTGCTCTCAATGTACTTACAGCTGAGAGTTAGCGTTGGAAAAAATCAGTTGTTGAAATGTAGCGCAATCTTTATGAGTTGACCGAACGAACCCAATCCCAAGGGTATTTGCCGTCTTCGAGATGATCAAATTTTCAATTGATATCCGTCTCTTAGGATGGATCCCCCTTGACCATTCCGGGACTTGTAGTGTTCACGTTCAAATCACTCTCGTTGAAACAATCGTCCTCCTGTCCTGGCGTAGTTACTCTGATGAGTTCACACCAAAGGAAGGAGGACTCAAGTTTCTCTCTTACTAGAGCTCATCAGCAGTGCATATCCTTGGTCATGCCGTGGTTTGAACTCCGCATCTTTGACGTACGAGGTGAGAGTTACGACTAATCCACCATCGCACGCTGGACGCACGGGTTTTCGGGTCTGAACAGACGAACGATGTGATTGGTTTGCCCGAAAACTCGAACGACGACCCAGTAACCACCCTGGTTGTGACGATCGACTGACTCAGCTGTCAGGAATTCCCAGTCAGTCAGCACCACGGAGGCTTGAAATCTGTTGGGCAATTGCTGATTATGTTGTGGGTGCTCTCTGGATTTGTAGTGATTGCGTTCGCAACATTCTCATTCATTGAGGTATTTGGCTAGCGAAATTGCTGTATATAGTGCCTAGCCAACGTCAGGAACTAGCATAAGGTCGTACTCTACCCAGATTGTCCGAGTAAGCGCATGAAGACGCGAGTAACTCAGTATGATTTCGGTAGGCTGGTACCGGGTCCCTCCTTCATCCATCATTTTTCCTTTTTCCGTCAAATTCGATCATTCCTGTTTTCGAACAAACACTGCTGAGGGCCATCGTCGGAATTCGCATTCTTTCCGCATGTCCACATCCAGTTTCAGCGATGCAGCCAGCGCAAAGCTTCCTGTTCAATCCAACATTTCCAGAGAATTCGCGTTTCCAACCCATCTCTCAATTATCGCCCAACGTCTTCCCCGATGGATAGGGAGAACTTTGGTTATGATTAAACTAGGATGTAGGCGACTGGCTTGATCTTGAGTGTGTCGTTCACTTGTAACACCTTTTCGGTGCATAGCTCCCATGCCGTCCGAAAAAATCTAAGATACTGCCAGGTTGTCCAAACCTAGATAGGAACAGTCGAGGTCGGGTTTGAACTACGGACCTTCCGGTCAGTAAGTTCGCGCCTTATCAACTGATCTATCTAGGGAGCCTTGATCTTGAGAGCGATATAGGAATACACACTGTTCAGTTTAGGGCAACATGTTATGTTCCGTCGTAAGTTTTGAAGCGAGAAATAAAGTTACAATGTTGGGCAGCAAAGTCAGTTGAAAGTCTGTGAAAGTCGCGATCCTCAAGAATGGTGAACTTCAGTGGATCCAGTAGAACATAAGTCAAAAACGCAAACTGTCTAGAGGACAAACTTGAGCAGCCCTTCAGCACAGAGGGTACGTAACCTGGCGATCCACCAGGTCGTTTTTGACTGAATGCCAGTGTGACTAAAGTAAACCGCCGTCGTCCCAGAATGTTGTTGCTTCGTTAAAGTGGGATAAATCCTAAGTCATTGAAATGTCATGTTTTATGCAACGCTGGTCACTGTGCAGTTCCCCACCGCATGACCAGTTATCCGAGTAAACAAAGTGGTGGATTTCCATTCGCAAACATTGATGACCATCTATAAAGATGTTCTTTCAGAAACCAGGAAATAGAAGGCAATACAATAAATGTTCACTAAATAGTTTTGAGGGAGCCAAATTTACACCTGACAATCATGTCGGAACAGGAGTGAAATCGGATTTTTGACTTATGACACCGAAACATTAATAAGCTTCCATAACTTCAGGAGGTGTCTGATGAGTGTTTAGCTACATAGATAGATAGATAGATAGATAGATAGATAGATAGATAGATAGATAGATAGATAGATAGATAGATAGATAGATAGATAGATAGATAGATAGATAGATAGATAGATAGATAGATAGATAGATAGATAGATAGATAGATAGATAGATAGATAGATAGATAGATAGATAGATAGATAGATAGATAGATAGATAGATAGATAGATAGATAGATAGATAGATAGATAGATAGATAGATAGATAGATAGATAGATAGATAGATAGATAGATAGATAGATAGATAGATAGATAGATAGATAGATAGATAGATAGATAGATAGATAGATAGATAGATAGATAGATAGATAGATAGATAGATAGATAGATAGATAGATGGATAATGTGTTAACTAGCGTAGACATATGATGAAGGGTATGGATCCTAGAGCGGCTGCGACCGAAAGCTTGTAAGAAAATCCCGACTCTGTCTCACATTGGCAGCAACAATATGGGGATATAGAACGATGAAGATCCTGTGGAAAATTTCTACTTTATTCACTCTTTCTAGGTCAGATTTGATATGGCATCTGCCAAAGTCTCGAAGAGCTTATTTGTCATTCGGTAACTTCACAACCAATCTTCATGGAGCATATGTTCCAAATAATTCGTTCATCACATCACGTGACCGCACAACACATTCGATTTACATGTCGAACAGCAACACGTCGACTGCATTCCCTGGCAAGGAATGTCAACGATCCGGGGCGCTAATTGTACTTTACTCATCACCTAGACTTCAGCTTTTTCTTTCAGACTCTACGAGAGCACCGTTTCTTTCCCACTTTTGTTCGACAGGTTGCCTGTAACGGTATGTGTATAGGTGATTAAAGTGAGATTTTATCATTGCAGACTCGATCCGACTCATTTAATGGTTGATTAGTGATTAAGTAACGTCAAGTGCAATGTACTAGTGAGTTGTACTCTTTCCCCATTCGGGAAGGATGTTCATGTTTAACAATTTTTCTATTTTTTTCCTGAGGGCTAACAATCATGGCAGTCTTAAGTGAAACAATGAGATCTTTCAACTTTCTCTCAACAAACGAACCTCAGTTTCATTCTGAACATATCGACTGAGGCCACGCCACTTTGAGAACTCGCTCCTTGACTCGAGAATCGATATTTAATATGGAGTTGAATTTGATCTATGCCGCGCTCCGGAATACAAAACCATATTATATCAAACAATAGTTTCAACTTTATAAAAGGTCGTTCGAGCAGAATCTTCGTATCCCACTTTGAAGATCTCGAGAATGACTTTGGGTAGTTTCTTTCACCAAAGGAGTCTCACGATCCAAAAGTCACGTGGATTGTGAATTTAAACTGTTCGATTGAACAGTTTTGCATGCGCTTATTACGACAAAACACTCGTTCGATGCCGGTCAATTCGGGTTGAGAGATTATCGTCTGTACCCTGTGCAGACTGAATTCGCTTTGTGAGGAAACTTGCTACTCCATAACAGACAGAACATCACTGCAGAAGCCACGTTGTTTCGAAATTTCGGACATTTTTTTCTGTGGAGCCAAAGGATACCCGGCTTCAACGACTTGGCTAGTTCTTTTGAACCACTAGAAGCTAAGGAGTATGATACGGGCCAGCCCTTGATTGAGTTTCAACGGGGCAGTCTTGAGGCTTAATCATCTTTACGTGTCTTATGTCAAATACCGAAATAAAAGTCTGACAGCGATCACACCGTTCTCATGGGTGATCTCAGCTCACACTAAGGAGCTTGTCAACGTGGATCACTGAGTAGTCGGAGTTGGGCCCGTAAAATATGTGTATTTGCGGGATATGAAGAATCCGTATTCATATCTTCCTCAGTTGAACAGTTCTCACTCTGTCCAGGCACAACTATTCTGCTTAGTCCACACCAAATAACCGATTCATTGGACTGCGATTTCGCTCTTATTAGAGGTCATCAGCGATGCATAACCTTGATCGTGGAGTGATCTGAACATCACATTTGACACGCAAGACGAGTGCGTTACCGCTATACGGCAGTGCGCACCGGACGAGCCTAATTTGTGCCTGCTAGGTAGGCGAACGTACTCATGGCTGTGCGAACTGACTGGTTTGCTCGATGCCTCGATCAAACACCCATTGCCTGTTCGGGCTGTGTCGGCCGATTGATCTGTCTGTCAGGACCTTCCAGTGAGACAGCTTCAAGGGTTCTTGGACTCTATTGGCTACATTTGAATAGATGTATGTGGTTGCGCCTGGTCGAAGTTCGTTGGTCGGGTTGGTCCAGCTGGTGCGGTTTTCGCTGCACACATATGTTAGATTTCCAATGTCCAGATCCCAACTCGGCCAAGGATGTGCCCGACTTATGAGCCCTTTTAAGCGCGGAACCCGAGTACGGTGCTTCGCCCTTTGGTGTGGAATCACCAGAATAACTGCTCCAGGAATTACGCGGATTTTAGGTATTTTGTGAATGCAGCTTACAACGAGGAATCACACCAAAGTACAGTAGAATCTGTGTTTCCGTCAGTCGATATCCACCAGTCGTCCTGTTAGTCGTTTTACTACTTCAGTGCTCTTTTAGGCGATTCGCCTGAAAACCAAATAAGAGATCTAACTGATATTCAGTTGATCGTTCGGTTAGAACCAAGCAAAGTAGTAAAGATTTCTGGTTCGTACCTCCCCAGCACAGGCAAATTCTAAATCGTTGCTACTCAAAAGTTTTGTGAGTAATCTACTACTGAGACTCTTTTCTGCAATCTGCACTTGAGAATCAGGCAATCAGGTTGTCGTCTATATGACTCCACGTTCCAGTCACCCTCCATTGTGTAGTTGAGTAGTCTGACAGTCGGTCTGTGTGTGTGTATGTGTGTGTGTGTGTGTGTGTGTGTGTGTGTGTGCAAATTGGTGCATCAGCCTGGAGCATTCATCCCCGAGAACTAGCTTGTGGCTGCATGGATGAGCCACTAACGAATAATCAGCTGTCTCAACCTGCATACTGTCACTGCCATTTCATGTGAATTTCATTACTACTTGCAACTAAAAGGTGTGTGTGTAACTTAGGCTGCCTTTCAAAACCTAAAACGAAAACTTAGTTCCTTCACTTGTCAAATAACAAGCACTAAAGTAAACTGGTTCACTTTTTGATCCCTGAACAAGGGACTGTCCTCATCTAAAAACCTGGTAAAAACTGGGAGACCCGATTCCGAGAGGTCTCTCCGTTAAAATGCTTTCCACCTGACTTTTCTCGGAAAATCAATGATTTTTGACCAAAATTTTTAAGTAGAACAAATGGATCAAACTTGCCTCAGACTAGTGATATGAAGCAGCTGTTTCTATTCACCAGCACCTGTTCAACCTAGCTCATATGATAAAATCGTGGGTGACAGACATCGGTCGCTGTCGTCCGCGAAATTACCGCTATATGCGGTTTGCCACTGTAGTCATGTCAATTGGGACCTTGATTATTCCGTTCGTTTCAGGAAGCCGTTTTCGTCCGACAACCCCCTCTGGAATATTGTAGGCGTGCATCCATTTTCCTACTGATATGTCACACACATCTACGCTCACGCACAGTGGGTAATGTCACATACGATTTTCGCTAATCCGTATAGTCATCCACCTGAACGCTCTGTGTCCAATGAAAGCCAGAGGGGGTAAAACCTGAGGGTGAACAGGAGAAGCTGTTCTACAACCGTCGGCATGCCCAACTGGTGGTACAACGGAACAGTTAGAGGCGCACTGATGATGTCTCCTCTTTGCAAGTTAATTGTCAAGCTTGGTAATCAGATCAACACCCAATAAACCAGGAAGTCGTGGCTTCGAAACCCCCTAGAGTTTCCTGAGATGAGTACTGCTGATGATCCCCAATAAGAATGGAACAAATGCATAGAGCTTCTCGATTTTTCATCATTGACTCGCTCCATTTACAAGACGGAGTCTAAAATACTGTTATATTCACTGAAGAATGACGACAGAATAGACCGAAAACGACAGGGCGAGTGGAGTGCAAATTAAACGTGGCAAACTAGAAAATATGATATTGTGGAACAGCGGTATCAGCTACACACACACACACGCACACACACACACTACCAAGATAAGCCAGAATTCCGATAGCTAGTGGGAGCTAATGGGAGCGCAGTAAAGCCTGTAACAAAAAGTGCCATCAAAATGCCACTATTAATAAGCCGTAGTTGAGTTGAATTCCATCTGTCCTTATTGCATGCCAGCGTCTTCGTTTCAAAGACTAACCATATCGGATGGAAATGTCCGCCAAGACAACACCGACTAGCTCCGTCCGATAGCTATAAAAGTTTACGTTTCTATCCTACTAATTTTTGCGAGTAGTTAAATTTTCGTAACGTTTTCGTTAAAAAGGTAGAAACGGCTCCAACTACGGATGTTCGGTTATCGAAACGACCATTCAGAAAGCACTCTGAAGAGTCTTGAGTGCATCATCCCCGTCCAGCATATGCAGCAGTTCCATATCATGCTGTGGGCGGTTCGTCACCAAGGCGACATCGTCAACCGCATACTGATGATGTCCCCTTAATTAGTGCAACCATGAAGGGGCAGACGTCAAACCTGTGACTACGGATGACCCTCTCTTCCCTCATTGGCCGACTTTCGTTTCTTCCTGATTTACTGCCCGTGAACACACTGCAACCTAAGTTGACCCCGTTTTCCTGAGTTCTTACAAATTCACCTCGTAGTAACCACATGCAACTCTATAGAACTTTCACCGGATTGCCTCCCACCTCTGATAAAACACGGAAAACGTACTAAAAACTCCTAATCCTAGGCTGGAACGCCGTCTCGAGGCACACTGACGCCACTGGATCTTGTGCTCAAAGGAAACTACCTTCATTGCAACTAAACAGGTCCCCTGGGTTGGGCAACCTTC
Source organism: Opisthorchis felineus (assembly GCA_004794785.1). Taxonomy (NCBI): domain Eukaryota; kingdom Metazoa; phylum Platyhelminthes; class Trematoda; order Opisthorchiida; family Opisthorchiidae; genus Opisthorchis; species Opisthorchis felineus. The sequence continues at coordinate 144,645 of SJOL01002354.1, read as the reverse complement.
GTCCCAATTTTCCAAAGCCACTGACAAGAGTGCTTGCCGAAGAACAGACTCGATTCCTCCGGTTCATCCAAGTGAAAAATTCTGTTTCCGCAATGCCCATATTCAACAACATAAATAGAACTGATCCAACCAATTTTTGCCCCTTTGCCGTGTTATTCGAAATCATGAAGTCCAAAATAACTGTGAAAACATACAGTTTCCGCTAGAAAAGCCCATGAATCTCCAACCTGTAGAAAAACATGGATGACTGTAACAAAACGACGAATAGGAGCGAAACCGCAGGTGTAATCCACGTGAAATTCTGGCTATCGATCAATCAGAAGCTACTCTGTTCGGCCAGCCCGGCAGTTGGCTTGCAAGCATTTCCTCACCATGCAAGGAGACTTAATTAGTGCGCGGTTGGGTGGGTAAATTCTCCACTTCTGCTTGCGTTTATAAAGTTGCCAGAAAGTAGATGACAGCCGCAAGGTGATTGGTCGTTTGAACATTATCTCGCACAAAATTTGATTGGTCATTTCGTGAGCTGCGTTGCGTTTCTGTCGGGCACACTGCATATCTGAATTTTTCGAAGGTGCAAAACCGTATAGGCCAATGTTCCTCAGGCTCCTCCACATCGTGAATCCATTTCAGTGACAGAATTCATTCATATCAGATAATGCGGAAGCTTCTCACAAGTAGTTGACTCAACTTTATCGATGTTCTACACGTGTAAACAATGAGGAGAGTAAAGTTTTTGACGAGACCAAGTGGTTAGCATATTTTGAAAGAATTGTCAGTTGCTGGGAAGGTGTTATCTCACAGGCACCTAAGGTCGGCTTGAAAGACACCATGCTTGCTGTAACCGCCTCCAATTCAATTAATTCGTTTGTCCTAATCCCTAACACCCCTTTCACATCCCACTCGCCCGAAACAACCGACCATGGATACTGATGGTGTCTATACTCCGTTAACGAAGATAACGTCACATCAAAAAGCGTCCAGGTACTCATGATACGCTACCATGTGGGTTGTACCTAATCCGTAGAAAGTCAGGTTTTACAAATTTTTTTCTCAAGCTAGCAAACTCGTTACGGTTACACAGAAGACACAAAAGCTCCCGTTGTGGGAAACATTTTGCTAGACAATGGATAATTGAACTCAGACAAAGTTCAAGGCCACGCAGTGAACTTTCATTAACTACATCTATGACCGTCTAACAGATCGAGTTTTAACGCTTTAGTAGCTGAAGACTCGCAGTTTCGGGGTGCTTTACAGCTTTTTCATTGTTGTGGATATTTGCGTGAGAGTTCGGGCACTTCTGCGAAGCGGAGTTCCAAAGAAATGACTCTCTGTTTGTGTTCTCAGTTTGCTGTGACGTTTGGTGAACCTTATAGGTTACTCGTCCTAGTCTAAGACCCTCGGTATACTCTATGGACAGTGTAAGCAAATCCAGAGTAAACTGATTCTCATTCAGTACAACCATCCTTATTGCAGCATTCTAGCGCCTTCTCGTAATGCTCATCTCCGGTGCCACCATTTTGTGGTAGGGCCACAGCTACGTGGACAAACCACCAGAGCAGTAGCAAACGGAAGCTGCTAATGGAGCTCAAGTCGAGCAAACCCTGGGGAAGTAACACGGCCGAGAGTATCCAAAAAGGAACGTGGGACTCTACCAAATACTGGTTTGTGGATCTTGGCTGCGGGGTGCATCATGACATAGCCCCATACCTCAGCTCAAAGATGTGGGATGTCGGGAGCAGTTCAACTAGTAAGCATCCACCGCCATCCGATGTTTCAGTACGCAGGAAGACACCGACACGTCCGACACCTAATCGGAATAGAGCACCAGACGATCGGAAATCGCAAACGACTAATGCACCAATATTGATTGCTACATAAGTGGGAATTCCGTCCATATTTGAATCGAATTGTCATTTGAGTGGCCGCAATGAACAGCTGATCTGGCAGTCTGTTTTCAGAAGCAGCTTTCAGAGGCAATTAAGCTGTCCCCGGCTTAGTGATGCAGTAGGTCATATTTCGCATCGACGTAACACACTATTCATAAGGTTGCTGAAAAATCTTCGACAGCTCACGACCGGCTTCGTTCTTCCAGGGGTTCATTAGGTAGGCACACTCCTCGAGTTTCCGTCAGCTTTATGTTCGGCCTGAACCCAAATTGCATGTTCATTTGCTTTTTACGGGCGACTCAGCTGAAACCCAGCTGAATCTCTCGTTTATGATGTTCTTCATAAACGAGGCGACCGTGTGCAGCACATTCAGTTGAAGAAAAACATCATAAACGAGGGATTCAGCTGGATTCCAGGTGAGTTTCCCTCTTAAAAACCTAATTGGTATGCAAATGAGTGCATTTGCCGAAGGTCACGTTTACTTGTCTAGTCGGCTTACCTATCCTACCCGTAGGAATGTGACGAAACTGTGTTTTGAAGGCTCCTATAAAACCTGTCTTCTCGGTTGTTGACCTTGGTACTAACTAGACAACACGAAAGCCTTGGGCACATCAGTCTCCATGTTCCCGTTGCATTAGTCAAACTTCTACACGGAAGTAGCTCCTTTATGGCTGCTCTGAATGACTGTATTGTGGCGCAACTTAGTCCAGAACATGGAGACCCATCTACGGTGGCCACTGTTAGGAGAAAAATTCTTGAGCAGTAGGACGATATCCGTCGGTTCCTAGATTTACTCATGCATATGCAATGAACAGAAAAACGTCGGCGCGAAAGACGAAACCAATACGCTACAGCTTGAGTCCAACACTGTCGGTGCTCTGAGTTATAACAATCGTAAATGTCCAGTCCTGGTTGTATGAACAAAATCTGCCTTTTTTAACATCCGTCGATTATGACACCGATCGTCAGCGCATGCCCTTGCTCGATATGCGCTATTGGTCGGCTCATTGTGTTGTCTACATGATGCGTGCTGCGTGAAGCCTTGTCGCATGCAGTTCCCTGAAGGTTGACTCTGTTATCTCTCCTCTGGTTGGCAGATTAGGTGGCCCGCAATTCAGTAGCTTATGCAAAAGGCCATCGCTAACTTCTGAACACGGTGTTCACTGATGCAAACGAGACCGCTGCGATCTTCCAACTCCTGAAAAAAATTATGACACCACATCACTTTAGTTTTCGGATGGGTGCTTGTCTCCATACACGAAACAGGATCGTAGAACTTCTGGAACTAAACCCCCAAAAGGACGAGATCGGTAATGAGCTGTCCAAGAATGTTCAGCAACCTTATGAGCAGTGTTCTATGAAGGAGTTGACCATTTAGTTATCTCTGTCCGATCCGTGCGTCCGAATCCTTTGGTATCCGGGTATTTCGGCCCGCGGACAAGTCAGCCCAATGAAATACCTGCCCCAGGCATAATCTCAAGGGGAAGTTACAGATTTGGATCCTCTCATTGTTCGTGAACTAGGAAAGTACGACTTCTATAGGGATCTTAAAATTTTAGGGGGAAAACTGAGGTTCAGACGAGGTGGTCGGTTTAGTTACATAGTTTTAGGGCGGATAGCATTGGTCATTCCTGCGTATAGTTGCCACGAAAATTTGTTAAGGAGAACAATTTAGCCGGATGTTGAATATGGATGCCACACTCCTCAAAGAATGTTGCCCTTAGTATTCCTGTGAATCACTACCAATCACCCTTAGCTTGCTACATAATATACATTCAGGTAGACAGACAGACAGATAGACAGGCAGACAGGCAGGCAGGCAGGCAGGCATACATACATACATACATACATACATACATACATACATACATACATACACACATACACGCATACATACACACATACATGCATAAATACATATGTAAATACGTACATAATTGCAGTAAAACAATCAATCAATCGTTCGGCTGTAACACCCTTCCGGTGCCTAGCTGCTATGTTACCCTAAGGACGCTCGAGGGCTGAGTTAACTGCCAGTTGCCCAAGCCCAAACAGGAGCAGTTGAGATGCAGAGGCTGGGTTCGAACCGCGGACCTTCCGCTTAGTAAGTTCGTGCCATAACATAACAGTTAATTCCCAAATCATCACTCTCTAGACGGGACAGTGTGTAGCTATCTGTATTATTTTTGAATTCAGTTGGCAACAACATCCAACGAACACATGCTCCGTTTACCTGACGTGAGTCATTACTCATAAGGTTGCCCAATACTCTTCGACAGCCCGAGGCTGGTTTCGCTCTTCAGATAAGCGTAGTGCTCAAGTTTCCGTCAATCCTTGAAGACCAAATTGCGGGCAGTCTCTCGTTCGTGATATTCTTCAAATGTACATACTGTATAAAGTTCGCCCCAAGATTCAGTTGGCACAATATTAGAGTCCATTTTCTCAAGAGGTCTCACTACTTGTGAGGTTTCTGAAGACCTTTGCCCGGCTGAGGACCATCACAAACGAGAGATTCAGAACCACACGAGCGTTTCGTTCATTTACATTAAATCGCCACTCAACGCTGTACATGTATTGTGTGAACCACCGACTTTCAGACTGTCTGACAGTTTTCAAGACAGTTTCTAGCAAAGGTATGCGCCTCGTGGTATGGAGGGTCCCAAGAACCGGGAAGTTCCTGAGGGAAAACTATGGTTGTTCTGTTCAACACCGATGATGTAACTGGCATAGTAAAGGAACAGATCGATACGTACGTCATTCGTTGTTTCCGGCCCGTCACACAAATCTTTTAATCCAACCCAAAAACCTACAGCTTTTGTGTTTGCAAGAAAAAACTCAACTCACCCGAAAAGTAGTCATTGACTGACAGAATTAGTTTCCCTTATTTCGTTTGCTGAATTTCTTGTCTGTTTACAGCGTGGTTTTCTCGACTTATATCGGACGATAGGATAATAAACGTGCGCTAATGCGCACTAAATGACTGAGCAGAAAAACTGGCTCGGCAGTTTTATCCTCCCCTCGAGAAACCACTCATGATACCGATATGTGTGCAGGATGATGCTTGGTCAAAATCTCATCAAACCTTTTTCAGATAAGCACAAAAGAAGCTTACAGTTGCTCCATTACAAAATCATTCAAATGTATACTACTCGCAGAACTACTGGCCAAAGCTGCTAAAATGTCAGCAAATCAAGAAGACAATATTCAGATTTTCTGAGCAGTGCTCAGTGGAACACACCCGACTTTGTATACCAAGGATCAGAAATCGCACCCCCTTAGGGAACAAATGCACTATTTATCTCGCTTGTATTGCTTGTCGGTTGCCTTCTACGCAGCATTTTGTACGCATTTTTACTGTTTCGATCTCTACTCGACAAAGCACACCGTCAATTTACTTCACCTTACAGTGAGGACCGAAACTCGAAAATACTCAAAATACTGCCACACGTTCATCTGGTGATAGATTTTTTTTATCCAACAATTCGGTCGCATCATGTTGTGCTAGTTCATTTTGACAGTTTACTGGAATGTGGACATTTGAAATACCAAGTCACAACATTGAGAAAAGCAGAAGGACACAGAGCGCTGGTGATATCGTTGGAGAGAACGTGTTGGATTTGCAAAGCTTCTGATGAAGCCGCCGCTAACAAATCTGTTGATCCAAGTCCGTGTTTTGTTTATATCCCCTGCATGGCTTCACAAAATTGTCACCCTTGATCGTGACAGAGTACGATGCAATAGACGCCAGTAATAGAAACGAGCACGCGCTCAACATGTGTCTACCGAATGACAGGCTCGAGTCTATTGAATTGTCCGGTTTCATTATCATTCACTACTCATAAGGTTGCTCAAAATTCTTCATTAGCCCAACCATATGAGTAGTGTACTGCGTCTATACAATGTACCGCAATATCTCGAATAGTTTATAAAATGAAATATGAGGAGGCCTGGTGAAGCACATTCAGTTGAAGAAGACCATCTCTCGTCAAAACCAACTTCCTATGCAGATAAGGGTAGTAGACGGATCCGGTTTCACGCCACTACACTGTAGATCCTAAGGACAAGTCACGTGCTATGTTAAGACGACAAATAAGGTAAATAATCCCGCAAATATTATGCCTCCGAAAAAACTGAAAACCATACAGAGAAACCCGAAAAAGAGACGGAAAAAGTCCAACTGAGAATTCATTCATCCTACCGCGGAATTAAAGATCCACGGGTGGACAAGAAGATATTCACGTTGACATGAAATCAACGTTTTAAGGTAGTTCAAACATTTCTCGGTCATATAGCGAAGGCTCCGATTGTCCTCCAGGACGACGACACTGGAAAATCTCCAGTGTGTGATTTTCCAGCAACACACCCATTTTTCGCTAACCTTCGCATTTCATGCGGGCTTAACAGTCGGAAAACCTAGATGCTACAGATACACTACTCGCCAACAGGTCAGATCAGGTGATGAGCTATAAATGGTAAGCCAGGGATAACATGGAACACACGTGATCTCTTGTATGTCATTCTTTACCTCAGTGTGCAGCGCAAGCGCCGCCTCACATTTCATTTGACCCGATATGCGAGATTTCAAAGTATATGTTTTTGAGAGGACACCAGTACTACCTGAAAATGAGTGCCCTTTTTTAAATTAAGTGCAATTTTGCTTGTGAGATGGTTAAGTGGCTAGAGCGCGGATTTGCGGACCGGAAGGTCCATGGTTCGAACCCAACCTCTCCATCTCGACTTACCTTGGGCAACCTGGCAGTATCCCAGCCCTCATGCTTCCTTCGGGTGGCATGGCAGCTAGGCACTGAAAGGGTGTTACAGCTGACAGTTTAATATCATTAGTATAGCAATTTGGCTTTGACGGAAACTCGGGGGCTGAGCCTACCTGATGAGACCCAAAAAGGGCGAAACCGGTTGTGGATTGTCGAGGCGTTTTCAGCAACCCCATGAACAGTTTCTTTCAAGAAAATATACTGCGATGCTCGTTGGTTTGTTCGCTCAGCTGGGCAATTTGATTGCAAACGTTTCATCACCAATCGAGGTGACATCATCAGTGCATTGTTAGAGAGCGTAGTGGTGCGTAGCGATGGGTTGGTGGTTGTGCCAACCACCAGCGAACAAACCAACGACCATCTACGCTACCTGAGTTACCAACATTTTCCTCTATAGAAAATACTGCGATGCCTCGGATATCTTACCGACCGAGACATGGGGTGGCCTTTGTGCAGCACATCCAGTCGAATCATATCACAAACGAGGGACTAAGTTGAGTCCTTTGATAAAGTCACATCATCGGATTCAAGTTTTGTCCTTACTGGCCCTCATCAGCAGTGTATTTCCTCAGCTACGTCGAAATTTGCAACCCAGGCATTTGACTCCACCAACGCAAACGGGACGTAACTAAATCATCATGTCTGAGCAGACGAACGTGTCCGTTTTGTGGCATATATGATTCATTCACCGAATCGTACAGGTCTTACAACTACCTACGGCTAAAATAGAGACCACTTATCTATCTGTCCTCCTTGTTCTACCCTCATTGACCGTGTTTAGTGCAGCATAAACAAATTCACCGGTGTTTCGTGTGTCTGCCTTCAGCCGTAGTGTATCGATCCGGTTGTTTACTTCGTCTTCTAGCCTATTTTGTTCAGTCGCGATGTTGTCTCCGCTGGTGTTGTTTTTGTTGGCGTTGGCGTTCATGTGATTCACTCGGTGTTTTACCACGGATCGATGGCCAGGGTGGGATGGACCAGGACGTCCAGTGATTTAACTGATCGTCCAATCAGGACGTAAAAGGAGAAACGGCTGCAGCATACGCCCTTTATGAAGACATTTGTCACAACACCACCCACGCATTTTGTCACTGAGGCTTGCGCCGTCGCATCAGCATTCGTCACGTAAATTGTGCTTATCCCTTCGTCGGGCCCGCGTGATTTAGTGTATAGGGTCATGATGATGATGATCAATGAAGCTGCGATAGGGACATGAGGCGGGGCTTGACAAGCCTGTCTCGGACCAGCGGACATCCAACTGGACGTAGCAGCCTCAGTCATGCGATCCGTGCTAGTGCGGGCCTTGTGAAGTATGTAGGATGTTTGACGAACTGCAGTAACTAGTCCTCTGGTCCAGCATACCAACATGTGGCTATGAATTTAGAGGCACCTCGTGGGTCCACGCAGATCTCGCTGCGTTTGTCACTTCAGTAGGAGAATTAGTCAACGGGAAAACCGCAAACCATTCTGGGCGTATGAATACATCGAACCCTTGATTTATGGATGTCTGCGGAAGAAAAACAGTTTAAAAAAACTCTATGGCTAGTTTCTCTTCGTAGAGAGGAATCGTCAGCTTACGAATCGCCTGTCGTATTCGAACATGGAATTTTTAAGTCACGGGTTACATTACAAACGAATACTACATAAGAATTCAAATGTTTTAACACCAGTGTTGGAAAAGACTCGCCAACAAGGAGCATGATAGATTCATTGCGAACAAGCGAGTGCAAATGTTACAAGGGCCTCGCGGTATTTGAAGGGCACTTCTGACATTCATCCAGGCTGCTTGACCGGCGTTTATTGAACACCTATCATGATCGGCCGTGCTCCTGTGGCATATCTGAACACTCAGCAACGTCAACCGTTGCTGAATTGATTGACTGCTTAAGCGTTCGATCGGAAGCTGGCTTTTCTAGCCTGGATGGTTGACGGCTTCCCTACTGCGATTTTGGTGGAGTTTGAGAGTTTCGGTAAGTTTTGGGTATTCTGGAATTATTTTCAGGGACATGATCTTCCTGGCAAATATCTTCCCCAAGTTGGAGTTAACTGCTGTCTTTCCGTCTATTCCGTTTGTTTCTCACTGCAGCTCTAACAAACTCACCGAATGAACTAACCGTTTATCGGGTATATTCATGGAAGTATTCATGCGAGAGTACATAGTTAGAAACGGTTCATTCTGTGGTCCAGTCAGACGGCAGTGCCTACAAGGTCTCCAGATGGAAATCGAACTTTCAAACGACTGGCCACATTTGTTCAGTCACCTGAAAGACAAGCAACAAATCAGTGCCCCTACATGTCAATGCATGATTGATGTATTTGTTGATTCGCGTTCCTGTGATATTTCAACCCGGTGAACGGATGCCAACAACACGTGATTATGGACTTTTCGAAGCAAACAGTACACAATCAGTGGAGTACCAAAGACCTTCTCTTAACTATATGGGTGGATAGGCATAAATATTCACCGTTATTTGGTGTTAATAATATTCTCCAAGTAAATATGCTACACAAATGCCACCTCATGTTTCAGTTCCAATGACAATCAAGATATCATAGTGCTTTCTTTGATATATAGCTACTGGACAAATCGTCCTGTCCCGAAGAAAGTAACACCGCCGACGGTACCGACACAGAGAATAGCGGGGATCAAACAACCACTGGTCCATGAGGTCTGCTATCAAGATGCATCTTGGCAAGGTCCCGTACTGCAGCTCAGTGGATGAGAAGCATCCGGAGTGGTCAAACAAATACGTGCACCCACCACGATCCGATGTTGCGGTGAACAGCCCGGTGAACAACCTGGAGACATACAAGAGACACATTTGGAATATGGTGCCCAGCGAACAAGTCACTATTGACCTGTATATTTTAACCGACCTGTTTGACAGCTCGCAAAAAAAAGCCTGACATTCCGATCAGTCCTGTCATTACAAAATCAGTGATTTCGCATGCATCCCATGTAATTCCCGAACCCTTAGGGCAATAAAAATTGGCTAGTTGGACTGATAGTCAGATAGCTACAACAATTCGAATAGCCTCGTTGGTCCTCGGCTCAGCATTTGATCAAAACGACTGTCTAACCTATGGTAATCTGTTTCCCAGTCGTCTTAAACTGCTCCATCATACCCATGGGATGATCGTTTAGACAGCACAGTTGCGAAGCCATAACCGGGTCATGATAAGACTCACCTGGTCAGAGATAGAACATCACTTACAAACTCAGCATAATGCACTTATTGGATGCCGACCGGTAAACTGCTCGATTAACTTACATCCACTAGCTGGATAGGCCCAAAATGATTACCTAATCTGTGTTATTCTGACACACAAGATGCTTTTGCTTCCAAGACTGACCACCCGACCCGTTGGGATGAACAACGAAACGGTCAAATATACTTTGGCATAAAATGCACTGACGTAATTTCGAGTTATGCTTCATATGTTCGTCGCTCACAGAAGACGGCTCCTCTTCACCGAGGAGGCATTCTGCTTTCGATTCAGTTCAATGTCTAACACAAGCTGGCTATTGGTATAATGCAACTCAAAATGAGATTAGATAATGGGTGACAAAGTCTTGAGTGTGGTAGTCGTCGTCATGACCACGAACAACAATGCAATCAACAAAGTCCAAACGAACTGACCTCAACCGAGGCGCATGATCTGGACTCGACGGAGAAGTATGTGCACTCGCTATGGAACGACGTGTCGACTTAACCCTAAATGACTTATCGAATTTCGAGTAATAATGAGCAGAAACCGGGTCAAAATTCGAAAAATCTGACTTTTATGTAGGCCTAATTCGCCTGTCATTGTCGCATGACACTGTCATTTGTATAAACCTTCCGGTCGTTACCGATGAGGTGAGATATGGTATCAGGCAATGTAAAAGGATGATGTTCGAGAGTTTGTTTCACTGAATGCGAGCAATCCATTTGAGATAGTATAGGTGAACCCATTGCAAAGTCCCTTCTGTCCAGGTCTGCCTGACCTTGTAAAATCTGACACTTTCCACGAATTGTCGTAAGCTACGTTAGCCGCAAGAGATGCCATCAGAAAGTAGTTATGTGACTCTTGGCTTCCCTGCCAGCAGGTTGCACACGTGACACAGCACTCCTCCAAACTTACTCGAAGGGATACGCTAGACTTTGTCCTGAGCTTCTCAGATCTCGGAACAAGCGTCAACTTATAACGCATTACTGATGACCCCCAACAAGGATGAAGTAACAATACAGTTATTCTCAGCCTTTCCGCGTAGATTCACTCCACTTACTTGAAAGAGGAAACGTTTATCAAACCAAGCTGGTTTTGACAGGAGACTCAGCTGAATCTCTCGTTTATGATGGTCCGCTGATGAAACCTGAGAAACCAGCTGGGTGTTTTCAAAAAGTTTTCAGCAACCTTACGAGTAGTGTGTTACACCTAGAGCACAACGTATTGCGATACTTTGAATAATATACCAAATGAAACATGAGACCTCGTGGTGTGGAGCGTTAAACCGAAGTAGGCCATCATAAGGAAGGCGTTCTGCTGGGTTCCAGGTGAGTCACCCATCAGAACCCAATTAGTGTAAAGCTGCGAGTATTTGTCGAAATCTATCCAATTCGGGTTCTAGTAGAACATAAGGTTGACGGAAACCCGAGGACTGTGCCTACCTAATGCGTCCGAAGAAGAGCAAAACCGGTCGTGGGCTGTCGAGGAGGCTCCAACAACCTTATGCGTAACGTCTTACGTCCTTCAATTTACTTTCATGTTCCCTTTTCAGAGTAGATGATACCAAGACCATGTCAGATGTCAGGCTACGGCCTCTAAGGATTCTTCCGTATGCAGTAAACTGGTGTCCCATATATACTTACGATCTGAGATCGTGTGTAGGCGTCTATTTCCATGGGGAAATAAACACCGCAGTAATAAGCCCTCAGTCCTCGTCGGATGGATCGCGCACTGACGAGTGGCTGATATATGAGACTGTTTTGAACCCTCCATGGGACTGACCTGTGTTCAGAGGGGCCATCGTTTTGAATACTTGATCCTTATTTGAACTGTTGGCACCTGTCACCGTAAAGTCGCAGTCTCTGAGCAGATTCCCTTCTGTCGTTTTATCTCCCATACGGCCTATCTAGCGGCTTCCGCAGTAGTTAAAGGTTCTGCTGTTGGCAGTTGGCGGTAGACTTCGATTTTTCTAATGAAAACTTTGTTCGACTCATGTAACCGTCCTCTTGAAGATGGCCCCAAGCACGAATTACTTCATGGTGATGGGGAGAGAACCAAACGTCTGCTATTTGCAGCTTATGATCCGGTGAATAGCACCAAAATCTACCTTGTCCGTTCTACGGCATTTACTGTCTCGCCAATATTAATCATGACACCGCTCACCCCGAAGAACTAGATATTCCGGAATTATTATGAATACCACGGGTTCCTCGCCTACTCAACTGTAAGAATTACCGTGCTCCGGATAGTGATTCACTAAGCATAAAGAGAGGATTGCTTTCACAGTTCGAAACTTTTTATGCTTGGTTTAAAACCTAAAATATCACACTTACTGATTTATTTCGGAGCTAACATGCGGACTTATCAGGACGGAGCGTCAGCAGCCAATTTGGAAGCGTCCATATTGCTGGAGCCAGGATCTTCGGAGTTATAGTCCACACCCTTATGCACTAGACCGCTCGCACCGAAATCGGGGACTACGGCTAAACCTTTCCCGAATTAATCACCTTCAAAAAACAACCACATTTTTGCCCTTTCTGATAGGCGTTCGAGGAGGATCCGCTGCATGTCGTTCTTGGATTTGATCGTTTGGATAGCGTCCGTGCATTGTGGACTGGTTGAGTGAGACAAGCAAGAAGGCAACGGGAAATGACGTTTCCTTGATTGTAGGAAAAGTTAACGATAGAAATAAGCACGACAGAAGGTAGACAGCTCAATCACGAATGATGTGGACTGAAAATCAAAGCAATCAAGCCTGCAATGTTTTGTCATTCTGATTATCTTCATCATCATCATCATCATGTTTCAGGTCGTCGGCTGTCGAAGAGTTTTCGGCAACCATGTCAGTAGTATATTACGTTTATGCACGTTTGAAATGTTTTTCTAATTCACGATGGACATGATAGTCTAGTGGTTGCGTTCGATCTTCTGACTTTGCAAGTTTAATTGCCTGTCCGCTGTGTTAGACACTGGTCGTTAAGCTGCTCTCCTCGTACAATTGCTGTATTCCAGTCCGCGAACAGCAGGTCCCGTCACACTGGCTGCAGCAAGTTCCCCTCGCATATCAGAGGTCCGATACGACCAAGCAGATGTACCGTTGATGGAGTCCGGCAAGAGGTATCCGGTGGCCGTAAACTCCCAGGTGAAGATAGCCGGACTTCCATGTGCAACGACCATTTAGCACAACGTTTCGTCATGTCCACAAGTTCGACGTCAGATCCCACTTGGCTGTGAAGCCGTTGGAAACCCAGAAAACCATGGTTTTTGGGAATTCACCCCACCCAGTATACTTGATTTAGTGGCACACTGGCTAGTAATATTCCCGGGCCAAAACGTCCGGATTTCCTCCAGCCTGCTCGCGCTTTGTTTCTGGTGGTGTGATCTAGTCCCAGGTACAATGCCTTACCTTGAATCAGGTGTATCAGGAGATCACGTAGCAATGGTCCAGAGGTCGTAACAACAATCCACTGTTGACCATGCCGCGAGAGACAGCTCTCCAGCCTTCTCCATTCTCACCGTTCGACCAAAACGTATTTCGTCAGGTGTGTTTCGCTGCTTGTGTGTCCCGTGGCGCAGTTCATCTTTAACTACCAGAAAGGACAACACACAGCCAACGGCCTCCGTGACATTGTTTCACCTTGTCGCTCACGCACACATGCAAACCAAAATCTACTTGGACCGAGTGACTGTGCTAGACCGACCCATTATGTGGTCCGGTCAAAATAACCATCGAAGGTCGTAGAACAATCGAAGTCTGCTGCATTCTGTCTGGAAGTGAAGAAAACACGTGTGTCTAGACGGCTGGAATCGGAACGTAGATAAAGTGAAGAGGGGATTGATTGCTAGTCATCGGTAGCACAACGTGCAGACAACGGAAAATCCACCGTGTGTTTGACTACCCAGTCTACCTGTCCTGGATGTGAACCAAATCAGGTAAATTGTCTGCATCAAGCGCAAGGTGTGAGACTTGAATTTCACTTTGAATGGATTATTCAGCAAAGGGTACAGTCATCCTCCCCCTCAGTAACCTTGCCTTCTTAAAAGGTAGGCTGAAGAGTTCCACATTTTACTAGCGGACCACATTGTCTAGCATTCACCAGAATCCAATACAGACGACCTAGAGTAATCTGCGAGGCATTCAACTGAGACCCGAGGAAGTTCAAAGCTTCGTGTATCATACAGAGCGATGAGGCCAGTACACATGACATGTGTGCAACCAGCGAGTAGAAGGGTGTGAGAGAGATTACGAAGAGTTTAGGCATTGTCAGTGCTGTCTGCCTTCCAGGATGAGGTCCCCGTGACCCCGCCTGCTCTTGGCTAGAGTTACTAGAAGAAATGACGGCTGATTGATGTCAGTGGCTTTCGTGCTGTCAGCTCCTTTCCGGATTGTCTGACTGATCGCTTGGATGTGTAGGCACCTCAGAATGCTTGAGGTAGGCCAGCACCAGGTCCCCTCCTTCACCCAATATTTCCTTTTAAATCTAAGGCTTTAAAAATGATAAGATAAACTTTGTGGCTGTAGGACAGTAAAGCATCAGTGTCAACACTAACGTTTCCGTCTCTGACGCTGATGATGACCGGCGAGTAGCACCAAGCGGGGACGGGAAATTAGATTCACCAGCACTTCAGTAGTGCACACCAGCGGTACTCCGGGTTTGAGATTACCCAAAATGACGATGAAGCATGGAAGTGGTGGATGACCACCGAAACCAAAAAACTGAATTTAACATTCCTCCTGAAGTAACGGTTGAGCAAATAACGGAAGGACCTACACTTGCAGTGTAGGTAACAAATGCTCCAAACAGCAAGCACACGCCCTTAGTTCGGTGATGCCGCAATCGCCGAAATTCGGCGGCATCCGGAAGTTCACCTCGCTTTTTGAGCCGCAAGGCAAATAGATCCGACGACAGAATCGAACGCCATGGCTGATCATGTATGACAGCATTGAATTACCCCGCTGGATCCAACCAGTACTCAGAAGTTCGTCCCAAACGTCTTAGAGGACATGCCTCCTTGAATGTATTAAGGTTAGATCTGCGAATACGCTTCCAGCTTGCCGATGCTGGGAGACCTCAGTGGCCAGATATCGATTGTTTCAAAGAATCTACTCATAGCGCCCCATCATGAACAAGCCTAATTAAGCTCGTTCATGATGTAGCTTATTTCATTGCTCCTAAGAAAACACTATGGGGGGATAAGGAGAGATGCTGCGTCTATGTTGTAAAGTTCTTCAGTGCGATTGGTATCATCCGCATACGGACGCAAGGACTCCCCAGGACCCTGCAGAGCTCCAACGGAATCTACAGGCTACTAGGACAAAAGTGCTCGGCACTCTTCGATGTTTTGCTCGTCTAGACGAAATGACCTTGAAGATGAAACGCAGTCATACACTGCTGAACCTCTGGATGAACCATGGCAAAGTATAAATGAATGCACCCGCTTAACGTGATAGTGCACTGCTGGAAAGTGTTTATCGAAGGAACCTTACATCTTCCACCGAAGAACTGTTTCCGTGTGACTCACCAAAACTATGGATCTATCTGACTGTTTGTCCAGAGACGGGCAAAGTTCAGTTAGGGTGCTGGAGGACTGGTCAGACCCCAACTTCCTAAAGCGTAGAGCAACCATGTGCAATTGAATGGAGCACCGAGAACGACAATGGTGCATATAGAGACTTCTCTGAATTAGGAGGAGGCTAGAGACTTCGAAACGACATATCAAGTAAACCAAAGAACGAATAGTCCGTCAAAACAGTTTGGGGATCATGTGACCGTCATGGGTCACGTCATCAGTACGTTCGATGAGGTTCGAATGCAGCTTCAACGTCTTGTTGTAATCAACCCGACTGTGTTTATCCGATAAACCTCTGCCCACCACTAGGCAGCGCTGCTTCACGGATTCCTCAAAGACGGAAAATTATCAGAGAGCCTTGATGTCCGATACACAAGAATATGGACCGGGAAACTCCTTCAAACTAGGGTTCAGCATGCTTGGAACAGGCCAGCCTAAAGATACTTTTGAGAAAAACCAGCAACGATGCAGCGGCCCAAACACGTCCATCAATTAATTATGGCCCAGAAGCATGTATTCGTTCCCAAAGCCGATACCTTTCAAATCTTCTCAACTTGTTTGGCGAAAAAACCTGAGACTGTATACAGAAGGAGAGAAGAACAGGCTACCCAGATTTCAGAAGGACATCCGGCACAGTTACCCACAGACTGCTGTCGGCTAAATTGGGGAGTTTTAAGTTCTCGTCCCCTACTGAGAAACGATGCTTCGTCACAGTGGAGGGTTTTGACCTCCACGCTGGAAATGGCCTATTGCGGAGTATCACGTGGGTAACCATTGAGGTTTTCTGTGCTTCTAATCTAATTAACTAAACTGACTGCAGTCAAACGTAAACCATTTGATAACCCCTGACCCAGGGCTACGCAGGACGACCTTGGTAGGCTGCATACCTGGACCGTTGTTTTCGAGAGCCCGATGAATGCCGCAAACTGCTAGTACTCTGTTAGATCGACTCCCTCAAGCCCACAACTCTTCTCAGCTGAGGTTGATAACCTCGTTTCTGTCCGGGCAGCATCCAATGTCAGGGGCCTGGGGATTTTAGTCACATCTGACTTTAAAACATTTACTCGACGTCAAATAGCGCTCAGGAAGGTTAATTGTGTACTTTACCAGCTGAGGCGTGCAGTTCTTTGTGAAGTGCACTACTGCTGATGGCGTTTACAAGACATTTACAGGAATTTTTTATGTCTGTTAGAATGGTTGCGTCTGTATCACATGTGTTTTCACATGATGAGAAATTGGACTACTAAGGAGGTTGAGTTGGTATCTTATATGTGTAGCATCCGTGATACTTAGCCTCATTCTGAAAATTCATCCAAGATAGCTATGAAGTATGGTCTTGCACAACAGGGCCATGGAAGAGGGCAAAATGCAGTTTTCTAGGGATTCCTGTGAGGGTTTATTCATATTTATTGACTACTTAACACTATATATAGCCACCCGAAGAAGGGCAGCGATCCAGCCGCTGCGGCACCAACGCAGGCAAGCAGCAGTAGCTGAAAGTTCCCCTGTGACTTTTCGTCAACACCCACACTATCTATTTGATTAGACTCAGTAAAGAAGAAACCGTTCGTGTGGCTGACAGTTCAGGGGTCCGACCACCTCCTTACCTTGAACACTATGTGTACTTTCTATAGAGGAAAATGTTGGTAGCTCAGGTTGCGTAGATGCTCGTTGGATTGTTCGCTGAGCTGGACAGTTTGATTGCAAACCATGTCACCAATCGAGGTGACATCATCAGTGCGTTGTTGGAGAGCGCAGGGCAGCGTAGCGATCGGTCGGTAGTTGTGCGTTGAGTAGTGTTGCGTGTGTGTTACTATACGTGCCCCTGGCCGGGGCTGACCTTCGATCACGATTCGTTGTTTGGTCGGGCGGTTCCATCGGTTGCCCTGTTATCCTGTGTCTAAGTTCATTGATGCCCACGTAACCCTTGAGCTTGGCATCCTCTGCCCTCGTACGCTGGTTGATGATGGAGTGGCCTCTGTGCTTGACCCTTCCGAGTTCCGGCAACTATGTGCACTTTTCCGACAAACAGTAGCCACCTACACATACTTTGCAGCCACACACTTATAACCGTATAACCACCAGCTGTACCATCGACAGTATACCTTTCCAAATACTCTAATACTATTGTACCCCAAGAACCACACCTGTCTGAACAAGCCTCAGAGTGTCACACCCAAGGTAAGTCGGTTGTTTGGTGTGAACGTCTGGTTCATTAGGATGTGTTCTACTCAACCATTACAACTGTGAGAGCTGAGACGGTTGTGGTCAACACCTGGTGTGATCATTCTGACAGGGACATCCACATCGGCTATCACAACGAGGTGATACTTGACAGCGACTTTTTGTACTCTTGTCATTCACTGTGTTAGATCACGTCGATCGAGTGACCCCTAAGTTAACGACCATCGCACCACACGTTGTGTGCGTGTGTGTGTATGTGTGTGTGTGCGTATGTAGTGAACTGCACAACTTTAATCACGTGACAAAGAGCACCGAAAACGAGTTGCGAGCCCAAAACTAGCAGGTGGCCAGTCACCATTCCGGTGCGTTCATGGGCCTAGTACGGCCCATAGACCTAAGAAATCGATTAGCCAAAAGGCATCGACTTTTCACGTGGACTAGTCTGAGTTGAGTGACCTTGATTGCCGTGCAAAATACTACGAGATCTTCACACAGCAAACAGACGGCAGCGCTGCTAGAGTTCGAAGGACAGAGACAATAGCATGAATGGATTGGTGACTGTTTCCCTATCCGATAAATGTACACTGTTCAAATGACGAAGTGGAAAGCGTGATGCCCTCTTGAAAAGTGACCGAACGAAAGTTGAACAAGCACCACATACATTAATTAGCAGGATGCGATGCACAGACCGTACACTTCTGCATCCAAGAGGATTACCCACAAAGTAAGAAGATTTTGGTTTTCGGAAAAGTTTGGTAACAATCGGTAGATTTTCCTTCCGAGAGAATATCCCTGGGACAAACAAAATTGTTCTCTGAAGGGAGGTTCGCCAAGCAGATTTGATCTTCTTCAACTCGGGAGAGTTCATATTTTCCGCTTTGTTGTCAATATTGTTGTCACATTATAAGGTTCTGCCAATTAATCGGCCAACACAGCTTGTGTGGGGGGGGGGACCCGAACAGATTCGGAGCCTCAGTTGTTCACTTGGAACTGACTTTGGAATGACGCTAAATCGAAATCGGTTAAGATTCGACCGGAATTATCGCAAGCATGTCTTATCCACGGCGCAGTTCAGGTTTGAGAGATACCCATGCTCGATTGGGACCAGGCTGACATGAAATCGGTGTCCTTAGTGTTCGTTACCGAGTGAAAATCCAAATAAGCCTTGAAATATGCCAACCGATTTTTCTTGAGGGTCTTCAACCCCGTTCAACTTAGAACATTCAGTTGTCCAGTTCCTAAACGTAGATTTTTATTGAATTTCTGCTTTTAAAAGGGGCTATTGAATGCCAAAACGGTGCCCAATGCCAGCCAATCGATAACCAGCCTTGAACAGCACTCATCTTGAGGGACGCAAGTGAATGAGCCAATGATCGGCTAAGTTTACACAATTCCACTACGATTAGCACGGATTAGTGAGCTATCCTCGTGACATTAGCAACACAACAGTTCATTCGAATCCATCAAGGGTAGCAAGCGAATCCCGGTTAGTGTATCTGCAGTGATGTCGCAATGGATGCCATGAAAGGAACGAAAGCTTCAGTGAACACTTCTCTGGTTAATATATCTGGCTAGAAATCTGAGAATCCCGGGATATTATCACGAGCTATGTACGCCGATATCACACGGAAGCTGTTGAAGACAATAAATATTTATTCGGCAAGTACTTAGAATAAGACCTTGACATCTGGGTGTTTCCATTAGTTAGTCCGCATTCGAAACACACGATAATGAAGAAGCCCCTCTGACTGATTTGAGTTCACATTCGGTTCAAAACCAAATGTGTGGTACCACTAATTGCAGGAATCGATATCTAGTAGTGGAAAAGGTGGCTTGGTTTGCTACTGGCATGGTATGAAAAAAGAAGAGGGAATTCAGTGCATCCAAGGTCACAGTGGAAGGTATGTTTTAGTGTAGGATTGTGTGACAGATAAACATCACGTGATTAGACGAAGCTGAACTAATCGCTTACAGTCCACATATCAGTTAAAAGCAAGCGTGGCATGATGGCGAGGTCTATATGACATGGCTGTTGGACTTTCGGTCAATACATTTCTTTCAGTCCGATAAAGAATTCTTTGTTTCAGCGGTGATCCACGTAAGACTGGTGTTCTTCACCATTTATTATATGTGTTCCGCAGGTGCTTCAGAAGCCTGGTCCAGGCGCTTGCATTGATGTCGTCCATTGGTTCTATTCCAATTAAACCCAGTGTATTCTTCCAGGTTTTCCAGAGCTTTCCAACCGAGGTACTGAAATCACCCAGTAGGAAGAGCGAGTGGCTTGGAGGTGCAGATCTGACCGCTGATTGCAGAACTTGTTCCCTTTCTCATCCGAGTGTGACACGGTGAGGCCACTGAGACCGATATATGTGGCAAACATGGGCCCCGACAGCCGGGACCGAATGGCCATCACACGCGTGTCTACGTCGTCTGGTTCATTCATTCGTCCGTGCTTCATGTGATCTATACTATACTATACTATACTATACTATACTATACTATACTATACTATACTATACTATACTATAC
>SJOL01002354.1:41969-92961 GCA_004794785.1 Opisthorchis felineus | reverse complement strand
CCGAATCTTCGTCTTTACAAACGGCAGGTAGATTATATTCAGATTTTACCCCCGATCGTACCTTTAATTCGTATTTCGGTATTTATATCAATTTTTCCGTGACTCGAGATTCAGCTGAGTGTTATCGTAGCTTTTCCAGGTGTTTTCATGATTCTGTATCATGATGGGTTCTTAAAACGAAAGGTCTACCGTAAAGGCGTATAAAGCACCATACTTTATTAGTTTCACGCCGCGAAGCAGAGCGTGAAGCGACTTGCTGAAGAAGGCTTTTTGTAAAAGTTGCTGACTAGAGAGGTTCCTCACCCCTCATAGACATCAATCATCCGAAGTGATAAGTACTCTCCAAAATGAAGAGGTTTCGCTGTTTTTACCTTCCAAGTGTGAATACGTGGCCAACAAAGTTGAAAAAACTACATTCAGCCCGAAACGCACGTTTTGCAGTAGCCCAGTTGCTCTGAGTAACTTCAACCAGGAGTCCTTTGTTTCGCAGTACTTCGGCGTATTCCACCACACAAGTTGACAACTCTCTCACTTGCAGTTGCAGTGAAGCATACATAGGTGGAATAACCTGGCACCTTTCATGGTTGCAAATCACCTTGTAGTTGTCACTTAACGGCTCAATATCAAATACTCGAAACTGAAATTCATTATTCGTGTGACGCATCCCTGAAGCGTATTATCTATTTGCCTTCTATCAGGCTTACAAAATCCTGATTCGAACCAAATCACAGCACCAAAACTGTTGTTTGATACACCCTGCTTATTTGGTGTTCTAATAGGGACTTCGTCCCGCAAATGAAGCCAAGTCATGCTTAAAAGCCGAGAAGCTGCAGCTGTTTTTTCCTTAATGGGAACCATCAGCAGCACCTACCTCATGTAACTCGATTGAAAAAAATCCTGTTGCTTTGGCCTACTATAAATTAAACAGTAGCCTGGAACAAACGCAAAACGACTGAGTCATGTTGCCTCATAAAATGAAACGCACGAACTGGCCGTTCATTGGATCTACTGGATGCATCGGATGGACGCTTTTCATGCCCCAGGATGTAATAACCTGAGGGAGGTTGGTGCTGAGAGGGTTAGGTGCCACAGGGATTAACCGCGTTCCCCGATTTTCTATGGTAACCTTTCGTAAGTGTGACGTTTTGATTTGATTATTAGCTGTTACTAAAGCTCATTACGTCGTTAACCATGCAAATGGTTTCATTCTGGTAGTTTTTATGGGACCCATCCAGCAGCGCGGTGACCACGTTTCCTCGAACATAAAAAAAACCCTTGCGAACCAGCTGCTAAGCTCGGTGAATACCATTGCAGCTTGTTCTCCACTACCTGTTGAGTGCTACCACGCACCCAAGAAGGCACCCCTTTGTACCTGAATAGTACATTTGTTTGCTTCGGGCACTTGGGCACGACCCTAATCCAGCCACCCTCATTCGGAGGGGAATTCTCGTAAATTTTGAGCTACAACATTGATCACTCGGTGAGGTGCATTCATCGCCCATAAAAGCTTTCCGTATAAAATTAAGTTTGTGCGGTACCTGACTCCCAAGATAGATGCCCTCTGAAGAGAGGACTTTTAGGGAGACTTCGGACGATCGTTGTCGTCTCGTATTCTACTTCGAAAGAGGCTGCTGTTCAACCCGTTAGGGATTCATCCAGCTCTCCTCATCCACTACTATCCCCCCTTACACCAAAAAAGCTCTGCATCCGACCTTGCGTTCCAAAGTACTGGGAACTCTGGGTGTGAATCTGAACCACTTGAAGACTCCTACTCATAAGGTTGCTGAAAACTCTCCGACAGCCCACGACCAGTTTCGTTCTTCTTGAGGCTCAGCAGGTAGGCGCAGTCCCCGAGTTTCCGTCAACCTTATGTTCTAATTGAAACCAAATTGCACGAAATTAGCGAAATACACTCATTTGCAAACAAATTTGGCTTTGCAAGAGACTCACCTAGAACCCAGCTGAATCTCTCGTTTGTGATGTTTCCAGGCAACTGAATGTGCTGCACCAGGCCGCCTCATGTTTCAGCTGCTGCGATATTCGAGATATCGTGATACATGTATATTCGTAATTCACTACTCATAAGGTTGCTGAAAATTCTTCGACAGCCCACGACCGGTTTCACCCTTCTTGGGGCTCATCAGGAAGGCTGTGTTCTAGGTGAGTCTCTCGCAAAGCCAAATTTGTTTGCAAATGAGTGTATTTCGCTGATCTCGTGCAATTTGGTTTCAAGTAGAACATAAGGTTGACGGAAACTCGGGGACTGCGCCTACCTGATGAGCCCCAAGAAGGGGGAAACCGGTCGTGGGCTGGTGAAATGCACAAACCTCGGAATGGTTGATACGGTTAACGTTCCAACCAAGTTTCACGGATCAGAGGTGAAACCGGATCCCAAGTCGCCGGTCGCGAGACCATCGCAGTGATCTCACAAATTGCTTCCAACTTTTGTTGTAAACCGCAAGTGGCTAGCCATTTTTAAGGCCATATTTTAATTGGAGCTTATCAACCGGCACCATGTGCACAAAAATCGTTGACTCAGACCTTGTACCTACCGCAGCACTTATCAAGTGACACAGCCTACAACTAATCATGTTTCGTCTTGTTGCGTAATCACGCATGTTTTTTCTCAGTGAATGAATGTGATGAAAAAGAAAAATAGTGACGTGTCGTGACGCATACATTCTTTCCACCTTGGCAAATTAGATAGAAAGGACTGGGTGTTTTAGACCACTAATTGAATGTTTGATAATCCAGTAATCTAGCTGGCAAGGGTCTTCTTCGTGAAACACATTACTTATAAGGTTGCAGACGACGAACGGTTTCTCCCTCATTGAAGCTCATCACCTAGGCGTAGTCCCCAATTTTTCGCCAACCTTATGTTCTATTCGAACAACAATGTGTACACAATTGTTGGAATACACAGGTTTGCAAATGAATTTAGTGTTGACGAGACTCAAGTGAATCCCATCTGAATCCCTCGTTTATGATATTCACAAACTGAATGTGATGCGCACAAGACGATTCATGTTTTAGTCTTGACGGAACATGCACTCATTTGGAGAACATAGTAAATGACAGATTCAGCTGAGATCCAGGTGAGTATCCTATGAACACCAACTGCATTTGCAAGCGAATATACCTCAGTGGTTGACAGATGTTCTTGAACTCAAAGTACAAAATGGAATCACTCGTCAAAAAAGCTCTGAGCTTAGGGTCAAAATGTAATGAACAATGCCAAGCTAGACCTGCTCTCTCCTAAGGTTGTATACCTGTCTGTCAATGGTCAGGTTCTTTGCTATGGTCAGGTTAAATTCTTCCTAGAGTTGTGCTCTTTGAAGATGTTGCTGAATAGTGTGGCCTTGCAACTACTTAAACCAATGATGGGATCTGTTACTCAACCGATGGCCATTTTCTGAGGCATTCAGTCAGTCTTGCCGGGTTTCCGTCAGTTGTTGATGTTTTAGTCAATAGGATCGTTTAGTTACTGAGCAACTTGAAATTGAATTGAGATTTCGGTGGGGCTTATTTTGGAAATCGTGGTAGTATGTAGAGAAAAGTAAAAAGTGAACGCTGATAGGTAAGTCTGCGTAAAAACCAGACCCCCTTGAAGAGACTCGAATAGCACTCGAAAGCAAAAATGATTCCCTAATTTCTACGCTTTGGCACATCATGCTGCACCAAGGTTCGAACTCAAACCCTTCCCTTTTATGAAATGAAGGCCACAGCCTGCCACGGCAAAATCGCCCAACCACTTATATTTGGCATAGTAAACAAGACAATGGACAAGTCGGCCAGCAGTAGCATATCTGTCTGGTAATGGTTACGCACTCCACATGGGTTTTCACACAAACTTGATACATCATCATCATCACCATCATCATCATCAGCATCATCATCATCGCCTTCATCATCATCATCATCATCATCATCATCATCATCATCATCATCATCATCATCATCATCATCATCATCATCATCATCATCATCATCAATGTCAGCATTGACAGCAACACCAGATGAGACTATTAGTGCTTCACTGCGGTACAAACAATCAGTTTATTTGAATAAAGCTTTAGAGTGCAAAGAAGAAAGAAATAGGGAATGGAGGGGCACCTAGTTTAGCCCATCAAAAGTATCTGAGCCGACGACTCCTCCAACACTCAGTTAGACAACCTGGATAGAGACTGACCTCACGGACATCCGTTAGCCGCCATATTGTTCAGTGTCTCCAGCCAAGAACAGGGAGGGTCACGTGGACCTCATCGTGAAAGGCGAACAGCACTAACAGCGCCCAGACTTTTCGTAACATCCTTCATTCTCTTTTGCTATTTCAAATTCAGTCCACCTCTAATTTTGTGCAACTCTGAAGTGGGAGGCACAGAAAACAGCGCTCCTCTCGGTCAGCCTAATACATGGTCCAGCCATCTAAGCTTGCAACGCTGGATGCATTCCTTGAGTGAAGTACCCTCTGATTCACGAAAACCCCGCTTCCTGATCACCTCATTCCAAATTCGCTCGCTCCATCTGATTTCACCTATAGTTCTAAGGCATCGGTGGTCAAAGATATGAAGCTATCTCAGATCCTCCACCCGAAGTGCCCAAGTCTTGCAGACGTACAACAATACAGTCTGCACTGTAGTCTGACATACTCGTCCTTTCAGACTCAGTGAGATACCTTTTCGATTCCACAAGTTGTGCAAACTGACAAACACAGTTCTGGCCCTCGAGATTCGTGCGTTGATTTTGTCCGTCTCACTATCGTCAGAGCTAATGCAACTTCCGAGGTACGTATAGCGCTCCACAATTTCCAGTGTTACTCCTGGAATTCTTAGAGCTACGCTCGAACACTTTACGTCCAGTAGCATAACTTTGCACTTTTGGATGTGAAGCGCATACCGAATGACTGGATGACCTTGGTCAGCTTTTCAGATTTCGCTTGCGCTTCCTGTTTTTTCTTCAAAAATGAGCACAACGTCATCTGCACATTCCACGTTGACAAGGTTCTCGCTCGGAGTGATCTGAACAGTAGAGTTTTTGAGACCTTCCAGTGTTCGCCACATTAACTCAAAGTTGGGTGACAGTAGATTAAATAAATAAGCAAAATATTTATACCCCTTCACTTTACTCAAGCGCACCAGGTTCAAAAATACGCAACAAACCGAGCCAGCTACGATATCTTGTCAATTCTCGGAGGCCGAACAATTGTGCAGGCGAAAGCTTACGGTTTCATAATTCCCCTAAGACCTGGGACTACTGATTTCTTTACCCACAGAAGCCAGAAACTCTTACAACAGTCATGCATTGGCAACACTTTCTCCGGTCGAATACACTGACCATCTTTGGTTAGCTGTCTTGGTTGGGGTAAACCCGGTCTGATAGTGGGGTTGTTTTCACTTCATTTCAAGGGGTTCATCAGGGCCAGCAATCCAAAAGGAATCGTATTTTATTAGGCCAGGTTTTCTACCGCCACAGATGATGCAGCCCATTCATGTAAATTACCACAAACAGCCGATTTCGGTCTACCGCGAAAGAGTACTCACATCACTCACTCCCTCTTGCGTCTTTGAGCTATGAATCGACCGCTCAAGCAATGTTCGCCTACCTGGACAATATTCAACTCCCGAGAACGTTGTATTAAGTCTGCGCAATCCGCTTTACCCAAATTAACGATCGCCATTCCGGTGCCCCTAGCTGGTCGACAGTGCATACGTACTCGTTTAACATCGCAAACGTTTCCCTACCGGGTAACAATCAATGTCTGACACGGATGGCATTTCAGTCACCGTTCCCATAGTTACAAGTTCTCATGCAACTTATGTTCGCTACGCACCAGGGCATCAAGTTTGTATCACCTGAACTAGCTAAGTCCCATAACAGAGTGACAAATGGTCACACTCGAAAATGTCATAGAAATAGTTCGAGTTGTGCCACAACAGGAGGGAAAAACTGTCGCGCTCTGAAAATTCGCACCTTCCACGTGTTAACTGGTGCTTTCGTTGGAAAGTGTGGGCCGTATGGTCAAAGGTCAACCAGTAGTAAAACTGACCTAGGCGAAAATGGACGGTCAACCACTTATAGATAAATTAGTGTTCCAACTTGTGTCCGGAAGGTCACGGGCTTGAATCTCAGGTATGCAGTACTGTCCATCCTCAACAGGGATGAAGCAGCTGTAGAGTGCTTCTGGTCTCTTCTGTAGTTCTGGCTTCGCTTGGAATTTATTAGACATTTTTGTGACAATTGTCGAAGTTCAGTCACCAACGTTCACGGAAGCCACGACAAGCGTGGTGTAATTCTGACAACTATACAGAAACTACAGACAGAAGCTACCAATAAAGAGTAATTTTCCCGTGACACAACCAGGATTGCGACAACATGGACTGAATGATGAGGTTTACCTGATGGAAGATGTGAGGACTGATGGGGTGAGGAATAACGCATGGGAATGCTCGTGAAATCCAACAGGCCATGAAGGGAAACGGTCCTGTAACCACCAGAGACTGCAAACGTAGAGTATGGTGTATGTGTTTCTCCATTCTACACATACCAATCATTTTGGCAGCAACGAGATCTCAGACGTCACGAGTTCACAATCAGAACAGATCGATTCATTAAGAAACTGAAGTAGAGCGTAGATAATTGTGTTATTTCGCAGCGCGCTGCAAAATCTCGTCAGTCCTGCATACTAAAATATCCTATTGCGTTTGCTGATCGAAAATGCGGTTATTTTCCTACGGGAACCAGGCCAATTCAGGGTGATAGGTACAGTGAAACTGCATGGTAAAAGGTTTCGATTGTAAAGCAGGTGGTAAGGGTAAAGGCACTGCATTCAGGGACCATTACTAGATTCTCACTGGGTTCACCACCAAAATCTCAAAAATTAGGTGTATTCCTCTGGACAAAACAAGAGACACCGCCGATGTTTCGCATTTGTTCACGAACATCATTCGATCCGATCTATGAACCTGTGAGTGAACGCGTACTGGCTCCTAGCGAGAACGGGATGCGAGGTATTTCGACAGCCTTTGAGGGCCAGCGGCGAGTTAGTTACGCTTGTTGCACTTTGAAACCATCAGGATTTTTCCACCTTACACCCCCCCCCGTTTTTGGGAAACAAATTGGATCAAAATACATTCTGGTCTTCCGTGTATAGCACACTCAGAATCGGGCCTGTTGTTTTTATGGGAACCTTGTCTTAAAGTGTCGCAGTTCCCCGTCTATACCCGCTTTTCTGCAGAACGTTGAGTAGCTGAACGCGGAATTCAGACATTTCGAAACTTAAACTTCGCACTGCTTACAGAGTCGCGTGGAATTCTGTAGTGGGTTCACACAAGTAAATGCTTACAGTTAACGGTTGCTCTTGTTAAATGGAAAGCAGATTTTCGTGCACAACACAGTTCCATGTATCCTCGTCAGAGTCTATCATTGGATGAACAAACCAATGCTGGTAAACGCAAGACTTGGAAGTAACAAGTCGAAAGTAGGAGAAATAGAGCATTGTCATCCATGTGTAGGATAAACTGTTCCGCATTCGTCTGAATTGGAGACCTGTGTTTTATCTGTGATGACTCTGGAGTCGATATTATTATACCTCCGTAATTCGAACCACAATGCATCATGATTAACTCTGTTTTGTCATATATCTCGGAGGTTGGTGTGGCTGGCGCATGCCAGTATTCCTCCCTATCTCAGTTGCAGTTGGAATTCTCCCAAAATATGATACTGAGCGAAAAAGCCCTCTCTAGAGAGGGACCACCGTTCAGCTGTAGCACCCTTTCAGTGCTTAACTGCCATTCCACCAGAAGGAAGCACAAGGGCTAGGATACCGCCAGTTTGCCTAAGTCTAGACTGGCGAAGTCGAGATGCAGAGGTCGGGTTCGAACCACGGACTTTCTGGTTAGTAAATTCGCGCTCTAACCACTGAGACATCTCGCCGCGGGGACCCCCATAATTCCATCATCTACTCTTTCTCTGCATTCAGGCCGAACGAGACGTGTATACTTGTCCCTTCAACAGATGTCATCCCTCCGGCGAAATCACAGGAATGTGAATTACTCAAGATTTGCGTGGAACTGGTGAAGTTCGAGAGGCCACTCCCTCCAACGAGGGCCAGGATTCGAACCTTGCATACAAAGTAGGTGGGAAACACTATCTTCTTCTGCTTGCCATTCAATTGCCGCATGAAAAGCAATGAGTAAACAAAGAATTTCATGGGCTTAAGAAACTACTCGAAGAATGTGGTAAATTATCCAAAATTCCCCGTTCTACACTGAATGCAGCGTCCCTCTTCATGGGAACCCCTGTCTGGGAGAAACCAAAATTGATAATTTTGCTATCTAGTTCCATGTTGCACCGTCCACTCGGGAACAGGGAACACCTTACACCGCATACTACTTGTAAACTCGGTGAAATTCCTCCGAGTTTACAACAAAGACATATCACTCAGAAGTAAGATAAGAAACTCGGCACGACGGGGATGGTGGTCCGGGTGTGTGACCACCACTTTACTTGGCTTTCTGTATTTTGACGTCCGAATCGAGGCGGCCAGACTGGCCGATCAGTCAGCTGATGTCTGGCCGAAGCTCACCATTGTTTGCCCAAGCCCTACACGGCAATGCCAGACTATACTGAAAAAGGTATAGAAGTGCACCGGGTTCTTTTCGCTTCAAGCAAGTCAGGAGATGACAACTGGTGGTCACTGAATGATTGAATTTGGCTCACATCGTTTGTTTAGTCTATGAAGTGACATAACTTTTCAAGGCAATATCGTTCAAGACAGTGATACATCTACCGTAAGTTGAACAGCACATCACTGTATTCCGCCGAAAATATCAAGGTTTTGCGTCTTAGGAAGCAGAGTGTTTGCGGATGAACCCGCTTGTGTTCTCCTGTAACAAATGACTAGATGAATCACCTATGAGCTGAACTTATTAAGTCGAACGTGCAGTCAGTCCCCGGTTGTTTAACCTTCTCATGACACTCTCTCTACTTTCCACAACTAGGTTATGGACTGCGTGAAATGTTCTCCAACGAGTTTTATCACGGCTGCGCTCTCTGGTCGACTGACTGCTAACTGACTTGAGGACGGACTCCAAAAACCGGTGATTTTGGGACATTGGAACTAAACCAATCACATCTGCGGTGACCATATCGAGGTAGTTTGGATACAAGGAAGAAGGCCGCGTTGGAAACACTGGCCTCATTTATCCAAGACAAGTTGTTAGTTGGGCAGTAAACTTTGCGTGAAAGTTTCATACTAACTATTAGTGAGAGGTAATTTCGTAAAATATTTAAAGTGGATTAGTTTAGCTATGTGTATGTGCATCTTCTTAGTTTTATTCCTCAGAAGAATTTTCAATGCACTCATACTATTTACAACACTACTGAAAGGATGTGAATCATCGTGTTTCAGATCATTAAAAGTGGCAGTTCTTGATCGACCTAGTTGGCGCGACGTAAAACAGACTTGAGTTTAGTGTTTTTGGCATACAAAGTAATAATACGATGCCTGTTCTTGTGTGTTTCGCTTTAGCTCGACCCGTTTGGCTGTTGAGATATTAAACTTTGTACCGTTCTGTTGCTATTACTACTCAAAAGGTAAAAACAGTGTACAGTCATTTCGCAAACACACTGATGTATCGACAAACCACGTCCTATTTTAAACTGGAACATAATGAAGCCCACAAGTGATCCCGTTGGACGATATCCTGTGTTCGACTGGTAAGATTAAATCTGTTCAAGGGGAAAGGCAAGCAAATATCACGTCTTTACCTTGCTGGTTGGGGCGTACAAAAGTAGAACATTTCGGAACAGCTGAGACCTGAAAAATGCAATATGATCGGGTAAGAATACAAAAAGTCTTATCAAGACTACGGTTCGGTCCAGCATGTACATTCCAGGAAGTTTTATCGGAGCAAGCGTCGGAGGTTGGATGTTAGGTCGGATGTGTCGATTTCAGAGACTAGTTTGAATGATCGCGTGCTAGAGATTCACCATCACTGCTTTCGCTCGGCACCACTTTTGCACAGCAAGCATCGCCACTGAAGCTGAAGTTTCGTTCATGAAATTGAATCAGTTCGGTGTTTACCCTCATAATATTGAGGGAAGGTGTGTCCATCTGCAGCAACTGGGCATTGGGGAGTCTTGGATTTCCAGATTACTTTCATCGTACAAGTTCTGCGAAGAGACCGTTTCACACCTTGGAATCAGCAGTCATCCTCAGAGCCACGTTGGTCAGGACGACACAAAGTCGTGTTAGTGAGGAATCACCCCTTGACAAATCCCCAAATGAGTTTTACTCCGTCAAAAAATTTCACGGCATCCGAAAAATTCAAACCCTCAAGGCTTCATTTGGTCCAAACATTGAAGGCCATCAGGATAAGCTTCTGCTACTGAGAAGTCGTTGCTCGAGTAGCCAGTTAACACTTGTGATCACGTGATATTGATCCCCTGATTGAAGGATGAGTAACACTATCCCCTGGCTGAGAGCTAATCACACTGTTGATCAGCTAGTCGCGGCCGAAAGGTTAGGTGTTTAAACTACTAGCCGGGAGGTCGTGTTTTCGAGACTTCCTAAAGGAAATTCGTGAGGTGCCCACTGGTGCTGATTCCCATTTAGGATGAAACAGTTTTTCAGCACAGAATAGCTTCGCTTAGAGAAAGAAATCTCTAGTCGGAAACAGTTTGCTTTTAAGTGTTCAGCTGTACGCGATCCAATTTTAAATCTGGTTTGACTACATGACGTTTGTCTACCACCAAAATAATGTCCGAAAACATGAAAGATTGTGACCTCGGCTGGTGCGAATTTCCCTTCATTTCCCACACCGTGTTAAAAGCAAACCAGACAATCTCAGTGGTTTTCAGCTCAATTTTTATCATCGCTGAATATCGCCATCTCCCATTCGTTCGTCTACATTTGTGCGCTGGGCCTATGTCGGATGAGGTTCCCAAAAGAGGCCAGGTCAATCTCACTAATGGCAACTTTCTCCGATAAGATGATCAGATGTGTCTATTTTAATGCTGTCCACAGATGTAGGCATCATAGTTTTGACTGCTTTCCTTGAGGACACAGGGGTTCTTCGCACTACCCTCCGCTTATCTTTCCACTCTTCGCCAAATCTTTCTTCCCCCATTGTTGTCAGCCACTAAGATGTGTGCCTGTGCACTTCAGTGAATGACAATGCTGGTTTGTTTGAATCGATAGACTTTGTCGTGAACACTTGCGCTTGAAGTTCTCGGTGGATTGGTGGACACAGGCTGCGGACGACGGTTCGAGCGTAGATCTTATCTATTTGGAATTCTTCCAAGCTTTCGATAGAATTGCTGCAAGGCGGAACACATTCAACCCTGTGGAACTGGATGCAAGGTTACCTGAAGCATCGATACTTGATGGTACGAATTAATCGTCCTGTCCAATTTCAGTTAATTGTGAAGATCAACGAGATTCAGTTCTAGCACCGCTTTCCCACCCACTTCTAATCAACGACCTGGTGATGAATTTATCATCCTCACCTTGGCTACCGAAGTCAAAACTTGGTGATTGATTCGGACAATCGACGATAATATACATAATAAAACCAGACTGCCCATTTGTTTTCTCTGGACTGTGCGGAGATCGCATTTTAGACTAGCAGATAGTGAAAAATGCCAATGACCCATGTCAATCACTTCTTGTGCTCTCAAAAACGCACCATCTCCGACACAGTTAGCCAAGATTATCGCTCACACAGTCACTAGAATATAAATCTTCACTGCGTTTCTACCGCCGTTGGAATTGTCATCCTGAGGACATTGTTTCTCCTCCATCGTTACAATAAAAAGAAGTCCATTCTCTCAGATTTCATTCACGAGTAGAAGCCATACTTTTTTCCGTAACTTCCATCCACTGATGGTATCCGACCCCATACTGCTCCATCGAAAGGATTACTTGAGCAACATGGTCCGATTTTCCCCGTTTCACACACTCATACTATGGTGACCCGTCCTGGCTGTGCGCGAGCGAAACCCTGATCCCCGACCTAGGCGGTCGGTCACCCACATTTGGTTCATTGAGGAGTCATTCGTACACGGTTCAGATTGTATATTAAAATGATACGTGTAACAATTCCTTCTAGCCATATTCTCACTTTCTTAGCTGGGTTAGCTACCGAGTTATGTATTGCTAAGCTAAAGGCCTTTTTTGGGCTACCATTATTGCACAGTCCTAAAAATGGACGGCGAGTTATTCACCTCGAGAGCATACTGTACCAGTGAGTGCTGACCACGACCTAGCCTATTTTAGATGTGGTTTTGAAGCATCATCAATTGAATTCGTGAGTATGGTGCATGTTCCGTGAAGCTCAGAGGATCTTCTGAATAGGTTTATTGAAATGAACTTAATGGTGTTTGATACACAATACGCCTGATGGGTTTACCTGTGTAATGATATGGGAATCAGTCACGAATTCAGTAAGCAGATCCCGTGAGTCATCTGTCAAATGTGCTAAGTTTACCGGGAGAGAAGAAATTCATGAGCAGTAACTGGTACTGATTGAGTTCCGCACATCTGACAAAGGACTACGGTTATTCAGTGGTGGTTCGCTGTTTTATGCGCCATCAGAATAAGAAACTAATGAAGTGACTCAAGTAATCAGAGCTGATGGTCGCGGCTGCTATACACTAGCGAGAGTAGTAACACTATCCACACCGCACACACGTACCGGATAGCAGATTTAGCGGGACAGCATATCAGCGATAGCTCCAAATTTGAAGAAAAAATTACGGCTGGAGAATAATCGTCCCAAACCTGGTTAGAATTGAGTGAATATATCTAACTTAAGCTGAAACATTTAGATATTGTTTCCTTCCGACCGTTAGCTCACACAATTCCACCAGAAAATCAATACATGGACCGCCACAACGGCTGATCCACCAGACAATCTGCGACCAGACGACAGAAACAGTCAAAACAGCATGGTGTGCATGGTGTGCCAGCATCGGGCAGGTGAGCTTACTACTGAAGCCAACGCCCACGGAACGCCTGAAAGTCAACCTTAAACCTAACCTAGTATTGGCTGCCAGTAACCAGGCGACGAGCACAGGCCGACTAGCCATTGGTCTGGAATTTCAAGGACAGACAAGGCGAGAGACTATAGGCGTCTCGAAGGTCGTCACCACTATCATATTTAAACAAGTGCGCACGGCTACCTACCGACAGAATTTACCGTCGATTTTCCTAGCCCTGTTTTCTGCTGCGACTTACTAAGAATGCCAGCCGTTGGAATCGATCTGGGTACGACATATTCGTGCGTTGGAGTGTTCCAGCATGGAAAAGTTGAAATCATTGCCAACGATCAGGGAAATCGCACGACACCTAGCTATGTTGCATTCACGGATACCGAACGGCTGATTGGCGATGCCGCGAAAAATCAAGTCGCAATCAATCCAAGCAACACTGTGTTCGATGCGAAAAGGCTGATCGGTCGACGGTTCGATGATCCATCGGTGACGTCTGACCGTAAACATTGGTCTTTCGATGTTATCCAAGAAGGTGGTAAGCCAAAGGTCCGTGTAGAGTACAAGGGGGAGACCAAAACATTTTCGGCAGAGGAGATATCTTCGATGGTGTTGACTAAAATGAAGGAGACAGCCGAGGCGTATCTGGGTACGAAGGTGAAGGATGCTGTGATTACTGTTCCGGCTTATTTCAACGACAGCCAGCGTCAAGCGACGAAGGATGCGGGTGCCATTGCTGGCATGAATGTTCTGCGAATCATCAACGAACCGACAGCTGCTGCGATTGCTTACGGTTTGGACAAGAAGATGGGTGGAGGTGAGCGACATGTGTTGATCTTTGATCTCGGTGGTGGCACGTTCGATGTTTCCATCCTTACGATCGACGATGGTGTGTTCGAAGTGAAGTCGACGGCCGGTGACACGCATTTGGGTGGTGAGGATTTCGATAATCGGATGGTGAGTCATTTTATCCAGGAGTTTAAACGCAAGCATAAGAAGGACATTTCGGACAACAAACGTGCTGTCCGTCGCCTTCGGACAGCGTGTGAACGTGCGAAGCGCACTTTGAGTTCGAGTGCGCAGGCGAACATTGAGATTGACTCGTTGTACGAGGGTATCGATTTCTACACGTCCATTACGCGTGCTCGGTTTGAGGAACTGAATGCAGACTTGTTCCGTGGTACGCTTGATCCGGTGGAGAAGTCTTTACGCGATGCGAAGATGGACAAGAGTGAGATTCATGACATTGTGCTGGTGGGTGGTTCGACTCGAATCCCGAAGGTGCAGAAGCTGCTTCAGGATTTCTTCAATGGCAAGGAGTTGAACAAGTCGATCAATCCGGATGAGGCGGTTGCGTATGGGGCTGCAGTTCAGGCTGCAATTCTCAGTGGTGATAAATCGGAAGTTGTGCAAGATTTGCTTCTGTTGGATGTGGCTCCTCTGTCGTTAGGTCTGGAGACCGCTGGCGGTGTCATGACTGCTCTGATTAAACGGAACACCACAATTCCCACGAAACAGACGCAGACGTTTACGACCTATTCGGACAACCAGCCTGGAGTATTGATTCAAGTGTATGAAGGTGAGCGTGCGATGACTCGTGACAATAACTTGTTGGGCAAGTTCGAGCTGTCGGGGATTCCTCCGGCGCCACGTGGAGTACCACAGATCGAAGTGACTTTCGACATAGATGCGAACGGTATTCTGAATGTGTCGGCGGTGGACAAGAGCACGGGTAAGCAGAACAAGATAACGATAACGAATGATAAGGGTCGTCTGTCGAAGGATGAGATTGACCGAATGGTGGCAGACGCGGAGAAGTACAAAGCAGACGATGAACACCAGCGTGATCGTGTGGCAGCGAAGAACGCACTGGAGAGTTACGCTTACTCGATGAAGCAGACTGTTGAGGATGACAAGGTGAAAGATAAGATTTCGGAATCGGATCGGAAGTTGATCAGCGACAAGTGTTCTGAGGTGATATCTTGGGTGGATGGGAATCAGACGGCCGAGAAGGATGAATATGAGCACAAGCAGAAGGAGTTGGAGAAGGTGTGCAATCCGATCATAACTAAGATGTACCAAGCTGCTGGTGGTGGTGGTGAGGGTATGCCTGGTGGTATGCCCGGTGGATTTCCAGGTGGATTCCCTGGTGCAGGAGGTGGAGGTGCTTCCGGTGGTGGCGCCCGCGGCCCAACAATCGAGGAAGTGGATTAATTGCTGTGGTTATGCATCCAGCATTTAGTTTCACCCACATTCAGTATACAATTGGTTCATTTAGCGGCTTTCTCTTTTTGTATATGGGCTGGCGGTGTTTGGGTCTCATTAGGTTTTTATTGTCGGATTCTAAGTCGCTGAGGTGTGCCATCATCACCAGCTGCAAGAACCGCGCGCTTGTCGTGCAGTGTTTAATGCTGCCACAGTTTCGTTCACCAATGATTTAGGGAGATGAGGTAGGCAGCTGCACATTTCAAGGCGATAGGTGATATAATTGTTGCGTAAATACGGGGTTGCCGGTGGACTTCTAATTGGGGAGATTTGGGAGGGCAGATATGCTTTGAAAGCAATAGCTGAGTCGTGTAAACAGAAGAGTGGTTGTCCATGTGTGGCACTTTCGCGGAGACCAGCTGCCATTCCATTTGATCTCCAGGGGCGGTCCGTTGCGTCAGTCAGCTAACCACCCGTGGTCTGCACAGGGAATTGACGTGGTTCTTAGATGAAGGTGTTTCCGAGTGTACATAGCTCGTTGCACCTAATATTTTGGTCTGCTCACTGGCTGCTACAAAGCAGTCGTCGCCGAGCATTATAGGTACGGGGTGCTAGTCAGGTCGACCATCTCACAGCTTGGACGAACCCCCGGACGGCACCGGTCGTCTCGACTGGTCGGAGGGGGGGGGCATTGCTGTTGTTCCCTACGTCTTTTGTCCGCATTCTTTGCGGCTTGTGGGTGCAACTGCACACCGCATTAAATGGTACCAAACCGCCGTCGGTCGGACTGTAGAACACTAACATGGGTTGTCTGGACGCTTTTGGATGTTTGGCTAACTTTGGGAAACAATCCATGTCAACTGAACGCAGTTACGACTGAAATCTCCCCTTGCTGGCTGATGTTACATTTTCCAA
This sequence comes from Opisthorchis felineus, assembly GCA_004794785.1. Lineage (NCBI taxonomy): Eukaryota > Metazoa > Platyhelminthes > Trematoda > Opisthorchiida > Opisthorchiidae > Opisthorchis > Opisthorchis felineus. Next base: position 76,851 of record SJOL01002354.1, on the reverse strand, counting down.
GCTATGAGGCGGTTGTTGTAATGTGGAAAAGCCGACGATGCTATGAGTGCTACCATCCTTGTATTTTGTCCAAAGCTAGGTTTGTGTGGGGTCATCCGGCCAATAACCTCGTTCCCGAGTGCAATCCGTTTGCCACTTTTGTTTTTCCGTCCCATCCAGTATCGCTACCTCGCATCTCAGGGCACCAGCGTTTTGGATGTCTTTTGGGCGTAAACAGACCTTGGCGGGTGTTCCTCCTTTAGGCTGAAGCCATATCAAAAGGGCATAGGTTGTAGGCTTTGCTTATAACCCCCACGAGGCCCGTTTCCGCGGCCTGGACCTCGATCGTTGCTTTAAGCTGCTGAAATCAAAATTGGGACCAGTGCTGACGAGGTCATCTACTGAGACCAGACACGAGCAAATTGGTTTGTGTGAGTTGTAGCGAAAAGATGGTGGCGCATACAGTGAAACGCGTTTGAATGGTATATCAAAACGTATTTGCGGTGAGTGCATACATGTGCGAAAATGTAACTATGTCCCGAGGGTTGCATGGACGGACGCAACAGAGCCTGAAGGCCCGTTCATTACAAAGACGTAGCTGCATGATGTCCTAGAAGGCTGCCATCTTCCCATAAGCCGCGCAAAAAAAAGGAAAAGTTGTAGGCAGTTGAAGATTGGTCATTAAATCTGAAAGCATGGCGAAAGGGTAGTGGTGGGTTGGTGGGAACGAAATCAGAGAATCGTCAGCAGCCGTTGAAAATGGTAGGGAGGCTCGCAGTGAATGTATTAACCACAGGGGCATCAGTTTGACTCCTGTTGTAACGAGACTTCCGGCTTCTTCTTCGTCTTACGGTGGCACGCCAAACCGTGGCCCGTGAGCATCAAGCAGGATTTTGACCGGGTAGGGACTGTGCCAACCACATCACACCGTGTCAGATGTTAGAGCAGTGCCATGTATACAGATGACCGACAATCTTGGTGTTTCTTGACTTGAACTATGCGTTCGGTACTGTCAGCCGGTCAGAGCTGTCAACTACATTTGTTCAGCAGCGCCCCAGAATAATTTGGTCCCCAAATTAACATCGTGGCGCGTGTGTATGGTAAGCTAAGAGCCTCCCTACAAAAACTGCTGTCCGACATGCGTTCTTGTTAAACTTCGTCATTGACGAAATAATTAGGTGAACGCTGGAAGGTCTTCAAAACCCTGGTGTTCAAATTGTCGCTTGTGAGTACCCTGTCAATCTGGTGTACGCGGTGACATCGCCCTCATCTTTGAAGACCAAGGCGAAGCACAAGCCTTGTTGAAAAGACTGACCACTGTCATACCATCCTTAGGCATGCGCGCTGTACCTACAAAATGCAAATTCATGCTCCAGAGCATGTATTCTGTGAAAATGTTCCTTGCAATTCAAGGAGAAGCACTGGAGGTTTGACATAGCTCGGTAGGTATATTATTTCTGATGGCAGTGTCTGGTGAAGTCAGTGTACGAATCTAGAAGGCTTGGATCACCTTGGCTAGTTTGCGTCACTTGCGGCTTCAACAAGGCATACCACCAGGTTTCAGGGATCGCGTACACCAGGCTACAGGGAGGGCCGTGTTATTGTATGGTTGCGGGACATGGCTTCTGCGTACAGATGATGTGAGGCGTCTTCGGGTTTTTGGCCACCAATGTCTCAGAAGTGTTGGTGGTGTCAAATGGCGTCAATGAATTCGTAACGCGGTAATTAGAAAACGGGATTTGTTTGTGCAGCGGGTACTTCAGTTTCGGGCAACATCCAGCACCGTCGAATGCAGTGGCTCGGCCACCACTGAAACATGGTCTGCCGAGACGAGTGTTGTTCTCTGTGCCTCCTTCAGAATGGCGCAAACCGCAGTGGACAACGTATGACCTGGCAGAAGGGTGCGAAACAGGATAGGAAGAGTAGGTGTTGTTGATGTGGTCCACCTTCCAGGACGGGATCCCCGTGCCCCCTGCGCCTGGCTGGAGGCATCACAAAAATGGCGATCGAAAGATATCAGTTGCCTTTGAGTTGTCACTTTCTTGTGAGATTGCTTGAACGTGTGAAGGTGTAGGTACCTCGGAATGCCTGCGGCAGACAAGCACCAGGTTCCTTCCTCATCCACTCTTTTATATTTCTTTCCCTTCAAATATGATTAACTAAACTTTGTGGTTGTGCTTGAGTGAAGCATCAGTGTCAGCACTGATATTGCAGTCTCTGATAATGATGGGGGCTCTATCAGAAAAGACGGGAAGGTCACATGTGCTCCTGTGGAATGCAAAAGCTCGTCAGTTTTGACGTTGGTCGGATGGAAAATTGCGGAGGGAATATCTCAGCTATTCGGTCGATTAGGCTTTCGAGAGGTCCTCACACACAGGCCAATGGTGTTGTTGTCGGTGTCATTGTTATATGGCTGCCAAGCATCATTTTCCGCCCCGGTTTGTTTGCAGTCCGTGATGAGAATGGTGAAAGGTAGACTCATTCTGTGTCCCACGGACGGCACAAAACTCCCGTGTGTTGAGTCGTTACGGAAGTCACGGATATAGCAGCATAAAAGTCTAGCAACAGGAAACTGAGTTTCTAGGTGAAAATGACTAAGGTAGGCCTAACTTCGCCAAACTACTCAAGATGACTATACACAATATCCGCAAATTGACACGAGGCGCTGTTAAACATACATGCGACCTACGCGTCGAAAACCGGCTAATGGCTACATGAGTTATGCCAAGAAGGAGCATATCTGCAGACTACCTGGATGCTAGGTAATGCGGAGTCTCGCAAATGCGATGACCGAAGAGACTCTGCAAGGTGAGTTTACGTTAAATGGATACTAGGTGGAATGATGCGAACTCTAAATACCTGAGCATGTTTCAAGAAGAGACAAACTGAGAGAGGTTGGTATCGACCTCCGTGATGTGGTGCATGCACCGTGACGCTTTGTTGCGAAAAGCTCTCAACAGTATTCTTATCCGATTAGTTGTATCAATCGGGGTGAATTTACTGCTATGATTTTTGACGCGTGAATTTAAGCTTGAGACCGTAGTGAACTGTGCGATGTGAGTAAGTGTTTTGCGCGACATTTCTAACCCGAAGAATTCAGTTCACTCACGATTAGCAAACGTTCGTAACCAGGTCCACGATCTTTACACACAGAATACTTTGTGACTCAAAACAGATGAAATGTTGAAGGTGCCCAATTTCCAGCGAAGTACATGAAATCGCCTTTTAAAAAGCAAAAACCTCTCAAAGTTGATAGTTTATTCTGCGTTTTAATGCCTACCTACGTAGCATCTAACTTGGAGCACTTCATCATCATCAGCTGTAAGAACCACGTACTACCGTCCACATTTTCGTTCACCTATGGTTTGGGGAGATGGGGTAGGTGGCTGCGCATTGGACGCAGTAGCTGATATAATTGGTGCGCAAATACAGGGTCGTCTGTAGACTTATAATTCGGAGGGGAGCTATGGGTTGAAGGCGATAGATTGGATAGACAAGCGCTTAAGATTCACCGTTTCATCTCGCTTGGAGGCCTTACGTTTGCGACACGTCGAGTTACTGAGCACAAGGCAAATGTATCAGTGTATATAGTCATTTTATGATGGGTTAAATTTAAACCATGTTTCTTCTCCCGATAATCGTTCATCTGGACAGAATGCACCAGGCTGATCTTCAAGGAGCCGGTAGTGTTTACCTTCGAGGTGTTGGAATGTAGCTCCCAATAGCAAACATGCTCCACAACTTGTAAGTTGACCATATTGCCTTAGATATTCAGCTGAATTGTTTGCCGAGAGACCACAGCTAATGAAAAAAACCGTAAAAGCTATCGTACTGAGATAACACGATTGTTCGTGAAGTGTAGCTCTTGTAGCAAGGTAGTGGAACTGTTGCAAGTAAGGCTCACGGTCGAAGTTTTGCCCTGAGACAACCACATTTCGCTTACCAAACTGTCATACTGTCATCGGAGCACGTGGATACCAAACTACTACTCCAGGAACGGGTGGAAGAAGTGAACCCCGTAAATCAGAAAAATTCTGCTAAATATGAAATGGGAAATTCCTTATTCACTGGGAGCCAAAGAACGCGAGGCTTAGTACACCCTAGCCTAGGACACCGTTTGCATACTTTCTCATCGATCATCTGGTTGGTGACGTCAATCGAATCGACAGAGCCTCTCAGGAGTCAATGATGTTACTGGACCGCTAATACATCATCTTCTTCATAGTATTGAGTATGCTCTGGAAGGTTTAGAATTGTCTACTGGAAAACCATTGTCCGTAGGATACAATGAGATGGGGTTAATAATGTTTCCCTCCTCGGGTTAAAACTATCATGAGGTAACAAGATTTGAGCACTGGTTAATCGATGGAGTAAATAGAAACAAGCAAAAACATGCCGGAATGAATTTCGGAAGAGCTTGGTAAACAATCGGTATTTTTCAACTGGGTAACGTTTCCCTTCTGATACAAAAGCTTGATCAGGCCAAGTGAGCAGGTCACCATATTGGCCAGGTTTTAAGGCCCCACATCTAATTTAGTATGGATGTAGTGTCAACTTCGGGCACACTGCCCTTCTTAGACAGCATGACATATAAGGTCGAGGGGAAACTAAAGACCACAGTGTATGAGAGGCCAACTGACACCGGGTCGATTTCGAGCTACCCGTCTGCCCATCCGAAGTCGACATTCGCTAGTATTGCTTCATCAAAGTTTAGGCGTGTGAGGGCCTTCTGCACAGAAGAAGTTGATCGGACAGCGGCCCAAATTGAAGTATAGAACACACTTTGGAGTAGCGGATTTCCAGCCAGTTAGATTATGCATAAAAAACCAGGGACATCGGAGGTCATTCGAAGGATTCCAAACACGGTTAGCATAAGAGTAAATTTCCAAAAGGGAAGCACCGCGGTTTGCTCCGGTGCAATTGAAGGATCGTCTACCGGTGAACGGAACCAGGGACTGTCTACAAAATCAAACGCAACAACCGCATTAAGCCCTATATATAACAGACGGCCAGAGACCTTCACATCAGGATCGGAGAGCGCAGGGTAAAAACAAACAGGCCGCCGAGAAACGCAGTAGCACCCAAGGTGGATCATCAATTAAAGCAACTTTAACCAGAAGATTGCGAAACCAAACCCGATCAAAATTATTTGAAATCCTTCCAACCCATAAACCGTAAGATTTAGGCAACCAAACTAACCGACAAGACCCTTCAACAGACATTCAACACTGATCTAGTGTGCCAATCTGAAGAGGTTCTACTGATCGTTTTTCCGTCTGCGTTAAAACCTGGCCAATTTGGTGACCTGCTCACTTGCCCTGTGTCAAAAGCGAAGCGTTACTCATTTAAAAACTACCGATTGTTCACCAGGCTCTTCTGAAACGATGACTTCTCAATCGGTTCCAAAATTTTTCCAACTGACTGAATGCGGGAATGAACTTGATCGGTTGGATATAGTGAAAGAATCGAAGCGGGTTCCTATGAAAATGGTAAAAAGTTTGGCTGTTCGTCAGGCTTGTCAATTTGGGGGACTTGGCGGACGTTGATTATGACCCCTAAGATGTCCGGTAACGAGGTCAAGTTATTGATCGCGATGCCCAGGCGTCGGAATTTAAAACAGACTGGGGTGGACAATGGCGTTAATTTGGGACAGAAAGCTTGAACAGGAAAAGGGCATGGTGGATTGTGGCGACATAAACCAAGAGCACTTAGAGAATGCGTTAAACTGGGTGTTTTAACTTGTAAAATGTGAACAGATTTCGAGTGCGACGAACGAAACAGTACATGATGGCCCGCTAAGTTCAAAGACTCAGTTCGAAGTCACACATTTCGATAGGATGTCAAGTGGTTTGACTGCAACAGAAATATGATGATGCTGCCTGTGCTTTAAAATTAAGTGCTTATTAGTCGGATCCATTTCTCATAACGTTAAGCAAAGTCGAGTTTTCCACACCAAATATTTGCAGAACAGTCCATCAGAAGCATATATTCATGGTCACCATGCCATCAAATCTTGAAAGGAAAGCTTTTAGAGTCGGTGACGAACGCAAAGTAGCCAAATTTTTGGGGTAGCACGTTTTGAAAGCACGGGCAAAAAAATCGTTCTTGAGTGTCTTTAGTTTTCCTTCAATATTTTACAATACACTACACATGGGTGTAGAGTTGTGGTTGCACACGTGACCGCTTTCGGCAGTTTGGACTGATATCTTGTCTGACACCAGAGCAGTTGTCAAGGTTGAATGCAATCAATACAGATTGTTATGACCGCACATTGATGCAGTCTACGTTCATTGTGTATGTGTTCCATTAGCACTGGTCTATATTCACAGCCTGGTGGTGATGTACGTACCGCCCTACCGGCTGAATGCCGAGCCTTCTACAGCACTTTTCTGTGAAGAGGTCACAGGGGAAAGCACTATTTTGGCCTCTCCTAGGGGACGTGAGGAATTTTTGGCTGAGTTTGTTTCTATGGTGGTATGAACCGATTCGCCAGTCGCACTAGTCATCACCATAAGCTATGGCTATTGCTTCCAGACTTTAGGTACTGGATTGTCTCTGTTCAAATTATCTGCGTGTTTTGCCTGTTTATATGTCGTTTTCAATAGTTGAACTACCGCAATTTCTGTTCGCCTTCAAATTTTTCCCAGTGCAAATAACAAGTGGCAGAAACCACTAAAATCTTGCATAACTATCCTACGAATAATTTTGAAAATATAGCCATTATTCCAAAGTATCCTTTCGTTTTAAGATCAAATGGTTTGAAATTTGCGTGCCTAATGTTGGGTTTTGAAACATCTGCTCCACACAGCTTTTCAGCATCCTACGTAGACTTTATGCATCCATTGACAGCCCGGTGATGCACTAAAATTCCAGCTGGACTCTCACTCTCTGTCGCTGTTAGCATTCGATGCACTATTCACAATTCACTTTGTCTCCGAACTAGTTTTAGCATAATAGCAACTTAAGCTGAATGGTGTTCAGTGGATTGTGAGGTATTGCTTACTATTAATCGATCCGTAACACACAGCTTTAGAGTTAAGACCACAATTCAGCCTGGATTTTCTCGGAAGTGGCCTGATTGCGGGATAATCTGTCTTGTAGGAATTACTGTAATAATAACTTTGGTGTGGTTTGTTCACTGTATTTCACTCCAATGAGTACACCTCCGAAAGTTCAACAGAAAATGAGTAAAAAAAAAACTCGCAAAATTTTGGACTTGGGCCACTTTCCACCACGACTACTGCGCACGTTCCGACAGTGGTAAGTTTTCTTCAAGATATTCTAAGTGACTTTGAATTGAGTGAAAATCTTCGAATAAGAATTCTAAATGATGTTGCTAGGATTTTGTCGCGTATAGAACTGATAGTATTTTGGCCGTATTATGGGGGCAAACTTGATTCATGTTCTAGTTACAACATTAACAATGTGCCAGATGTCGGAAGAAGAACGTGACCATCGATCGTGAAGTAAGACAACCCGTCGAATTTCCTATGCAATATTCTTCAGAAACCACAGAGAACTGTAGCTCAGTACAGTTACACGGTTGTACGCGCCTAGGACGCTGGTTCTCCTCTGACGCGTGGCCAAAGTTTTGAATCAGAGTCATTTGTTCGATGGCCGAGTTTCACCTGATCTGACAAGTATTCTATGCAGCATACCAGTTTTTAACACACCAGTCTAGTCTACAGATACTTTTTTAAAGGAGATTTCGTTCTGTAAGTGAAGCCGACCTGTGCTGGAAAGCACTGTACGGCTGTTTTGTCCTTATTGGGAATCATCAGCAGTGCGCATCTCGCTAAACTCCAAGGAGTTTCGAACCCGCAACCTCCTGGCTAGTAGTCTGAACACTGAGTCGCAAACGAGCGCCTGATCAGCAGTGTGATTAGTTTGCACTTAGACAGGATATAGCTCCTCTCATCCTTCAACCGCTGGATCCACATCACATGGTCACCCCGTGTGTTCAAACTACTAGCCGGGAGGTTGCAGGTTCGAGATTCCCGACTGGAGTTTCATGAGATGCGTGCTCCTACTGATCCTCAAAAAGGGTGAAATAGCTGTATAGTGCTCGGCTTTTTTAGCGTAGATTAGCCTCACTTAAAGGACGAAATCTCCGTCAAAAATCTCAAATTTTCTCAAACTACTCACAACCTATCGATACTGCAGGACATTTGTTTCCGCACATACTTATTCAATATTCTCTACAATAAAAGTTACTAGGTTCACTTGATTCGCAGTCCTTAGGTAGGGGAAGAAAGACCCTTGAACGGTATCAGAATCACTCCTAAATGGAGGTTTTTTGTGTGGGACTAAAATGAACCGCACCGCATACCTTTGTATAGCGCGGTAAAAGGATGAGTGTCTTGAACAACCATTGTGTGGATGTGATGGAACATCACTTCGTCTAGTGATGATCGATATCTGTGACTTGGATGTGTCAGTACTGTGTGGTGAAACTGTATAGTGTTTACTGACCCTGTTATCTAAGTCACTGCAAAAATGGGTTATTTGCGTTGCACCTAGCCAAGCAATATAAAATGAAGATATATCGTTGGGTCTAAGGGATCGTATATATATCAGATTACAACGCTCGCTGTATTGTTGTAAGGCCGTTTGACATGGCCTCCTAGATAGGAGGATATGGACTGCCTTCAGATCTTCAGTCGCCAGTGTTTCTGAACCATTGCTGATGCCAACGGATTCACAATGATTCGGTTATCAAGCGGGTGTTCGATGATGCGTCAGGTACTTTAGCTCAGGACTGCATCCAGCGCCACAAATCGCTTGGTCATGCCTCACGCATACCAGGTTATAACCTGCATGGAAAATTTTGGCTTCCATTCTGGATTGGGAGTGGCGTAAACCGAAAGATGGGCAACTTATGAATTAGAGGTTGGAACTGAAGGAAATTGTGAAAGGTCCGGAGACTACAGACACGGATGGAGTCCGCATAGCATTTCTTGTGCTCAGCTAGAGATCCTGTGAGATATAGCAGCTAACCGGAGTCGCGGCTTTCGTAATGCCGGCTTTTATCCAGCATGTCAGACTGGGTGTTGAAGGTGAGGTTATCTTGCATATTTGCGCTGGGCAACAATAGGCTCGCGCTGACTGCTCCGCTTATGTGACTAAAATTGAAGCGGTCCATTATGATATCTATGTTCCTGGGCCGTACTGTATGTAGCCTTTTAGTCGTTATGGCTAAAATTCGTCCCATTTTTGTTTTCCTCATAATTTTAAAGTTCTAGGCAGTAGTGATACTTTTGATCAGTCTTTTTTAATCGACGGGACGAACATCAAAAGTCTTCTGATATATTGACATACTTGACTGCGGATCCATTTCATTTTGTGATACAGATATATATCATTCATTTTAATCATCATTATATCAAAGTGCGAACAAGCGTCAGTGCTGTTATCATAGTAAAGTGGAATTTTTGTTTTAGACTAGGAGGAAGCGGGAGAAATAGGTTTCAATCAGTTCGGAAGGTGGAACTTATTAAATCCGAAAATAGTTCGATCTGCAGATCAGTTACAAGTAAACTGTTTGGAGTTACTAAGAACTGATATTCATCAGACACAGGAAGAAATGATGAGGGAATTTGGGATTTTTTTTGGCGGAGATTTTGCCCTGTAGGTAGAGCCAATCTATGCTGAAAAGCCGAGAACCAGTGTACAGCTGTTTCATCCTCAGTTAAAACGCGACCACGTGAAGTGGATTTAGTGACTGAATGATGAGTGGCCTTATACTCTGAGTGAGAGCTAATCACACTGCTGATGAGCCACTCGTGGCCGAACAGTTAAGTGTTCAAACTACTATCTGGGAGTTTGCGGGTTCGAATCTCTTTGGAGTTTCGTGAGATGCGCACTGCTGATGATTCCCAATAAGAACGAAGCAACTTTAAAGTGCTTGGCTTGTCAGCACAAACTGGCTTCACTTACTGGGTGAAATCTATACTACAAAATAAGAGCGGAATTGGCTAAAACACAAATGGACCTGAATTTCGGTTGTGTCCAACTACTCAAGGTACCCAAACCATAAAGCTTCGAAGTACAATAAAAAACAAACACAACAATCATTCAGCTAAAACACCCTTCCGGTGCCTAGCTGCCATGCCACCCGAAGGAAGCACGAGTGCTGGGATACTGCCAGGATGCCCAAGCCTAGGCAGGGGAAGTCGAGATGCAGAGATCGGTTTCGAACCACGGAACTTCCGGCCAGTAAGTTTGCGCTCTAACCACTGAGCCATCTCGCCCCGGAAGTACAATAAAGCAGCAAATGTCTACCATGTGTAAGTCATTTCTGCTTGTACGAATCCGTGTCACTTCACGGCGTGTGGTAGTCATCAGTACACCACCTTTGCCGCAATATGGCATGGGCTCAGTGAGCGTTTCTTGCTTCTGGTGGGTTATCTCTGACAATTTGGTCAGTTGTTGACCCCTATATCAAGCAGAGAATTGCATTCCTAACACGATTGAAAGCCTTTTTAGCCAGAATGTGAGCCCCCTGTAGAGCTGGCGTTCGTTGTTGTGGCCTGATGGTGCTAAAATTGTTACTGAACGCATTGACCCACCCTACTTACTCTATAAATTAAGACCCGGTGTGGAATAACTTGTGGGACAACATTCAACTGCCAGAGAAAAGACCACACTGCCGCGTGTCTGGCAGCAGCTCTTTATGGTAAGAAATGTGGAGCATTGTGCATCCCCCGAATTAAAGAACCGAGTTATATACAGTAAAAAAACTTGTGGGGCTTGGTGACGACAACTGGTCTACCAGTTGCCTTCTAGCAAATGACTACATTTCTGTTAATGGAGCCCGCTCAATTTTTGCAAAATCCCGGCGGAGATAAAATTAAGAAGTGATCGGTGTTTCTAGATTTGACGTTGTTGAAAATGAGGAAGTCGCTTCACGATATATCCGTTTTCTCTGCTACGCTTAGGCTTTTTCGGTAACAAAGAAGTACTTCTTCGCCCATCCAATCAAAATAGACATCCATCGAGTTTGTTACAGTAAAAAAAACTTGGACGCCGTCTTCCACACATTGGTTTTCATGTCGGGTTGTCACCGGAAGGAAGTTGAAATCAAACGTTGTTACTATTGATCTTGAAGTACTGGTGAGTGTTCGTTAAGCGGCCGGGGTAAATCCAGCTATTTCTCATGAATACAGGGATCGTGACCCAGTAAATGTGGTCAGGATGACAAGGGAAAACGCAGAACACTGCGCCGATAAAGATGAAGTACCATATGTTTCTGTTCTAATGAAAAACAAATCGGCGGATTTCTCAGGGGTACTGTTCGCTTGGAGAATTCTCGCAGTGAGTGAGCATTGCGCCAGCTTCCTGGGGGGGGGGTAGTACATTCCTACTTAGCTGGGTGACCATACTGATAATGCTTCTGCTAGGATATTTCTTGTTGTTTGACGTGCCATGTTTTGATCAGTAAGTTGTACCCCATGAAACAGTATTCCATACTTCACATGGCACTCTCATAAGGTCGGCAAAATAAGGACAGAACAGCACCGATGTCGTTCTTTTAGGGCTCATCAAGTGGGCCTAGTCTATGAAGTTACACCTATCTTATTTCGTACTTGGATAGTAAATTGAACGGTTGTTAAGAGAAGGATAATCTTACAAATGAGAAAATCATTTGAACCTCGTTTGAGTCTCTCATCAGCACCAGGTTAGTTTTCAAACGAGCGCTATTCGCCACAATTTGACGTTCAACTATAGTGTAAGACTGATGAGAATTTGGGGACTAGGTTAACCTGATGGGCCACAGAATGGCCTTATTCATAGTGTCATGTGAAGGAAAATACTTCATCTTCATGAGTTTTTATTTTAGCCAAAACACGAGGTTTTTTTTAATATCACTTTCACGTGAAGGATACTATAAACGAGTGGTTCAGCTGAAATTTAACTGATTCCCCTTTTAACTTGTTTGCACATAAGATACCACATTCGAGACGTTGCATGGCTGGAGGTTAGGCCAAAAACAAAGAATGAAACAAGGTCACGGAAGCTACTTCTGAACCGAAATAAGCCGCATCTAACAAGTGGATGCACTCTTATTCAAGTCTGACAAAGCAGTGATTGATCTCCTGCAGTCTGTCTTTCATCATCCACCTTCTGCTATTCCACTGTTTCGTGGTACGTTTTTTCCTAACTAGGCGCCATACCGGAATGTACGTGAACATAACCTCAATTTTTCGGAAAGCAACGTCACTACAGAAATCACTCTAATATCATAACACACGCGTCCTGTGTTCATTCACATGCTGAAGATCCCTCGTCGTGGTTTCACTAGTTCTGGATGAGTAGAACTCCGTCCATCTCGCTTCACCTGCGAAAGAAATGAGGCCAATTTCGCGGACGAAACTCTCATCAGCCTACGATTCGTTTATTCGGTTTCTACCTGGACTTCACTCTGTTACTGGGTGATTTTGCTAGCATGGAAAAATAATATAACGGAAAGTGACTCACAAAAATCGTTGTTTCTAGAGTTCTTTTGTTAGGAGTTTCTCATAAAGAGAGAATTCCCCTTTGGAGTTCTAAAACGAGTGGAATCGACAAAACGACTCCTTCCTTAAAAGTGTGAAGCGTCCTTTCAAGAGAGAGCACGGTATAAATACTTGTACCTTTGAAATTACTTCCTCCTTGGGGGCTTTTGAATGTTGAAGTTGCCTGTAGGAGAGGGCAGTACTTTACCGGAGAAATGAACACTTGGGTTAGCTTATGAAACAGTTTGGGGGTGCCTTACTAGAATCGGTTTGAAGCAAAACTAAAGTCTGGATGATTATTAGCTGTAAAATGTGCCCTTGATAGGGCCGAGATAGCAACAGCCCGCATAAAAATTTAATGATGAGTTGAGCTTATTAGCTAGTGCAGTCGTCAATCAGCCAGGTTGCACGTTTTTGGCTTAGCTTCTCTCAAACGGTTGGTAGGCCTGCCTACCGACCAGTCGAAACAGTCCGAACCTGCGCTGTGAAGGTCTACTGTCTACTGGCTGAGGGCCTTAGCCCAGTGCATTCGCTATGTACTAATGGCGCGGAAACGTATTGATTTCAGCCGTTGGTGAAAAGACTGTGCTACGACGCACAGGCAAACAAAACCCCTGTAGGCTGCATCATAAGCATTTTCGACGTACTGACGGCGCGAAAACGTATTGATGTCAGCCATTGGTGAAAAGATAGTGGTACGACGCACAGGCATACAAAACCCCGTAAGCTGTATCACGAGCGATTCCTCGTACCACAATGAAAGTGCGTCCCAAAGCGGTTGTGTCTTGATGTCTAAATCAATTTTAGCACGTGCGCGTACGGGCCAGACAGAACATGTCCCCCAATTAGGTCAGCAGTGGTTAGAGTGTCTGGAAATGATCTCGGTGGCTGGATGTCCATTTTCCAGGTTTTGTCGTCTAGACACTGGAGATTGGAGTTGATATCGTGCCTCAGATGCATGAAAAGACCTGAAGGCAATGTGGCAGCAAGGCTGGTATACGCGGAGGCATGATGAGCGTACTTCAGTCAATTTTAGTAACCAAAACGGTACCCACGCAGCCGATCAGATATGAAGTGCACTACTGGACGTTTCAGGCTTCAACGCTCTCAGTTCTGTGGCGTGGTTTTGGCGTGCACAAGTCACCATTTTAAGTAGCCTTGGTGATTTCCAAATAAATTCGAAATTCCGCAGTGCCAGGAAGTTATCTCAAATTCATCAACGCAGTTTTGTTGCTATCCCAAAGTCCCACGACTGAGTTACAGCTCATAAGGTATTGTACTGCTTGGCGGAGATACAGCCTCGAAAGCAGTCTTACAAAATTCAAGCCATTGCGTCCGCTTGGTCCATAGCACAGTAAAAGACAGATTGCGAGGTGGCACCATTGCATACAGTTTCGTTATTGCAACACATTATCTAGGGCAAGCTTAACGTGGCCGTCAAGCCCTTCTGCATGTGAGTAAACAATACGGTCTTCAAAATTTTACTGTGAATGATCCACTGTGTCTGCATCGGAGTGGAGAAATTTGGATTAATGTCAACTGAGTGGCCGGTTTCAGAGATGTGTCTGGTAACCGATGAAATGTGATTCAGCTAATCGTTCGCCTAGTGGTTTTGTCCGTCAGCCAGGGCTGGAGGTTATTCTCGTGCCCTGGCGAAGAGAGTTCTGTTCATCCTCCCAAAATAAAATCCTCCGTAGCTGTAGGTGGAACGATAAATACAATGAGAGAATGAATGAAGGAGGACTTTGAGTTGAACCGCGTTAAATGTTCGTTCCAGTGTGATTTCTAAGCTCTCTCCTTCATTTTCTGAGCGTCAACCAAATCCTAATCAGGCTCCTTTACAGAGCATGCCGTAATGCGAAGTTCAGTTGACGGTCGTTCGGCCGTAAAGTACTTTGCTGTGAGCTTATCTTCTCTGATAGGATTTCTGGAGGCAAATCGGGTTGGTTCACCGAAACAGCTTCCTCGACAGAGACTTTTGGGGCTTACTGGGTGAGAAAAGACATCTACATATAAGCATATATTTCACTAAGTCCAGTCTAAGCCGCAGGATACAAGCGTATTCGCAGTACGAGATTGGTTGAAGATAACAAACGGACATAAAATGGACAAGTAATTGTAAAATGATGTTTGAAAGTGGATCGTAAATGTCTCAGGGTTAGTGGAGTAGCCAGCTAGAAACGAAATAATTAAATTTCTGTAAAATTTGAGGACATGTCTAATCAGAATGGATTTTCTGGACTGAGCGGCGCGTAGATATGTCTGCTTGAAAGCACAACGAGAAAAAAAGACTTTGTTTTATTCGAATTCATGTGAACGTATGCTTTTTGAATGAAGGGAATTATGCGCGTCAGTAGATGCTGCGCCTCATTCTTTTGTTAGTGTGGACCATCCAAGAGGCAAGGTACAATGAATTCTGTCGTGCCTTGGGCTGGTGAACGTTTGCGCACAGGTCGTTCTGATTGCGACCTTGTCGGCCGTGAAAGTGCGCGAAGTGTGACCTCTACAATTCATACACACCGTTGTGTGCTACGTATTTGTCAGGTTAGTAGAGTAAAGCAAACGTCGTGTCCTGAGCATGCAGAGCATTGAGTCTCTGGAAACAGGGGGCCTCACAACAATTTCTGAAAACACAAAGAGGGAAAACTCAATGAGCAGTGCAGAATGAATCACAAATATTTACACAGAACTAACACACTGGTAACAATATCATCCAGATATATCCTGTAGAGCAGAACAGTTTTCAGATGAGTTTATCTCCCTGGTGTTCTCGTAACATTATTGGCTAATGTTGCCCCAGAAGGGTTACCCATGGTCAACCCAGGAGTGTCTTTGCATCCGTGACCTTCGGATCACAGCGAAGGAAAGGACGAAAACGTCATTGGCTCAGATAAGTATCCCATGTTCTCACTAGCGGGTACACTGGTTAATAAAGACTTTGCATCAAAAGAACGTGGGACGCAGTGGCGGAATCTTACAGTTTTCAGTCCAAGATACAAACCGGAATGTCTGGTTAATTCTGACTTCATTTGGCAACCTAAACATTTGGCAAGCATTTGGTACGGTGGATTTATGATAAATAGGAGAAAATGCATTAGTCTTACGGATTTTCGCGAGTCTGTAGAAAGGGGATATTTCTGTACCATCAGGATTTCATTTGTGCAACCCTATGTAAGGCGGACTGATATTCTACTGCATGCTAGAAGCGTGTACATATGTCTTGGGGGAAAGATGGTTCAGTGGTTAGAGCGCGAATTTACCGACCGTAAGGTCCGTGGTTTGAACCCGACCTCCGCCTCTCGACTCCTCATGTCTAGGCTTGGGCAACCTGGCAGTATCCCAGTCCTCGTGCTTCCTTCGGGTGGCAAGGCAGTTGGGCACCGAAAGGGTGCTACAGCTGAACGTTGGGCATTGGTTGTGTAAAGACTACTGACTAATGAGGGCCCAACAGAGAAGCATTCTGTTGTATCGACGTAGCACACCACTCATAAGCGACTGATACCCGTTTCAGAATTTGCCTGCTCGTGTCCTCATTTCCCGGTTTCAGAAAAGGGAGTTCTCAATTGAGAAACAAAGTGGTCAAAATGTTCATTTTAAACGGGCGCTGGCACGTTGGCCATCTATCACGGAGGATCAGAACGAAGCGGTCCTCTTCAGGATAAAGGCACCCGCTCGCGGAGATCATTGTCCATAAAATTCGCAAACACATAGGACCATTCAATGAATGCAACATCAATATTACCGGAAAACAGTGAATCACGTAGGTTTGCAATCAGCTGAGCAGACCATCGTTCGGTGTTTTTCTCTAGCAATTGGAATAACATTCCTCATAGCTCCTAGGAATAATTCCTAGTTCACCGCAGGAACCAATTTGCTTTGGATGAATCACAACTATGTTATCTATCGGCAGATAAATTTGTTCTGAACAATGCCTCACATCTGACGATAGCCAGAGCGGGTACATTCGCAGTCGCTCTGGTCCCTAAGACGCAAAACCTTGATATTTTCGGCGGAATACAGTGATGTGCTGTTCAACTTACGATATTGCCTTGAACAATTATGTCACTTCACAGACTAAACAAACGATGTGAGCCAAGTTCGGTCATTCAGTGACCACCATTTGTCATCGTGTGACTTGTTTGAAGGGAACAGAACCCAGTGCACTTCTATACCTTTTTCAGTATAATCTGGCATTGCCGTGTAGGGCTTGGGCAAACAATGGTGCGCTTCGGCCAGACATCAGCTGACTGATTGACCAGTCTGGCGGTCTCGATTCGGACGTCAAAATACAGAAAGCCAAGTAAAGTGGAGGTCACACATCCGGACCACCATCTCCGTCGTGCCGAGTTTGTTATCTTACTTGTTGTTGTAAACTCGGAGAAATTTCACCGAGTTTATAAGTAGTATACGGCGTAGGGTGTTCCCTGTTTCCGAGTGGATGGTGCAAGAGGGAACTAGATGACAAAGAAAATAATTTCGGTTTCTACTAGACAAGGGTTCTCATGAAGGGGGGCGCTGTATCCAGTGCGGAACGGGGAATTTTGGAAACTTTACCACATTTTTCGAATAGTTTCTTAAGCCCACGAAAGCCGTTGTTTATTGATTGCTTTTCATGCGGCAATTAAATGATAAGCAGGTGAAAATAGTGTTTCTTACCTACTTGGTGTGTGAAGTTCGAATCATGGCCTTCGTTGGAGGGAGTGGCCTCTCGAACTTCACCAGTTCCACGCAAATCTTGAGTAATTCACAGTCCTGTGATTTCGTTGGAGGGATGACATCTGTTGAAGGGATAAGTATACACGTCTCGTTTGGCCTGAATGCAGAGAAAGAGTAGATGATGGAATTATGGGGGTCCCCGCGGCGAGATGGCTCAGTGGTTAGAGCGCGAATTTATTGACCGGAAAGTCCGTGGTTCGAACCCGAACTCCGCATTTCGACTCTCCCTGTCTAGGTTTGGGCAACCTGGCGGTATCCTAGCCCTTGTGCTTCCTTTTGGTGGCATGGCAGTTAATCACTGAAAGGGTGCTACAGCTGAACGGGGGTCCCTCTCTAGAGAGGACTACTGAAGAAACGATCTTGATCTGCAAGAGTCGTAGTTGTTGAAAATCACTTCGAAGAACAAAGCTAGGTGGAGACAAATGTGGCGTTTTTCTACCTCTTTACGTTGAACTGCTCACGTTGAAATAAGCCTATCAGAACTGAGGAAGCTCCCTTTTCCCGCAAGATGCTACCACAGTTCAGTTATCCTCACAATTCGGTGCGCAATTTTGTGTACTGCCCTATGTTTTCCCTCATTTTGCAATTCTGTAATGTCGCTTTCCTGGCCCACCTAACGAGGATTTCTGTTTGCTGAGACGAGGCCTGAAGCTCATTTCCTGGACGAGTCTTTTTCCTATTTCCACTGTTACGTTTCACCCCAAAAATATATCGTATCGTGCATGTCCATGATTTCGCTCATGTATAGCCAATGAAGCTACTTATCGTCTGTGTTCAGATCTTATCAGCATGGTGTTGTAGTCATACCCGGAGGGTTTTTTAAGTCGTAAGCACCCGGGCTTCCTTGTACGAAAATTCAATTAGCTCGTTACCTCATTTTTTCTAAAATCCACCACCTTTGTGGTGAGAATACCAACAGCCAATTGAGATAGGGAGGAAAACTGGCATGAGATGAGCTAACAGCTCAGAACATTCGCCATCCACACCAAGGTCGGACTTTTATAACGAAACAGAGTGAAACATGAAGCAGTTTTTCGAATTATGGCGGTCGGAGAGCATCAACTGCAGAGTCATGACAGATGAAACATAGTTCTGCAATCCTGACGGGTATGAAACTGTTGTCCCACATGGAGGGACCTATTTCAGCGCTCTTCTACGTTCGATTTTTTACTTCCAACTCTCGCATTCTTGTTAACCTAGCATTGGTTTGTTCATCCAACTATCGGTGGCTAGCATTGACGACGATGCATGAAACTGTGTTGCGCACGCAAATCTGTTTCCCACTTCGCAAAAGCGACCGTTAATTGCAAGTATTTACTTGTGGGAACCCACTGCAGAATTCCACGCGGCTCTGTAAGCAATGCGAAGTTTAAGGTTCGAAATGTCTGAATTCAGCGTTCAACTACTCAACGACTGTTGGTGTGACATACGATAGTCCAGACCTGAATATATTTAGTACGGCATCCTGCAAAGAGTGTCTCTTGATGTGGGACTTCGAGGTTTGATGACAACGTTTCTATGAGAAATGACGGACCCGATTAGTGGAGGCAAATTTTGAATGCATATATCTCCGGCTTCTGAGTGTCCTATATACTGTAGGCCCGCCTGTGTTTTTGGTTAGCGTTTTATACACAAAAGCAACGACTTATGATTGAAGCTGTTCATTTCGATGCTTACCTCGCCGTCGGTTTTCATACATTGTCGAAGTAACTAGGAGTCAGAACGCATTCACTTACGGGTTCATAGATCAGAGGGAAGGATGTGTGAGAGAAAAGCGAAGCGATTGCGGTATCCATTGTTCGGTTCAGAGGAATATTCTAATTTCTATGCTTTTTTTCCTGTTGAGAATCCGGTAATTGTCTCTGAATATGGTCCCTTGCCCTGTATTGCCCTTAAAATGCAATTTTGTGGTACCTACAAACCTCACACTCTGAATTAACCTAGCTCGCTTGGGAAAATGACAGTGTTTTCAATCGGCATACGAAATGATACCTTTTCATAGCCAGGACTGACGTCATTTTAAAGCACGCGACCAAAAAACACACAATTGTCTGTGCTATACTGCAGTTCGTCAATGATTCGATCTTTATTGATTTGAACCAGTGACTTCCGAAATATGGGATTTCTGCCAAAAATGATTGGCATGTGTACAAAAAAGAAACAAATACAGTGTACTCTTATTATGAAGTCTCTGGTGGTTACAAGACTCTTGCGCCTGTTGGATTTCACGAGCATTCATATGCGTCATTGCTCACCCCGTCAGTCCTCGCTTCTTCCATCGGGTAAATCCCACCATTCAATCCATGCTGTCGCAGTGCTGGTTGTGTCGTGTCGAAATTACTCGTTATTGGTGGTTTCCTTTTCAAAGTATGTCTGTCGGAATTACACCACGCTTGTAGTGGCTTCGGCGAACGGTAGTAGTTACTGAGCTTCGACAAATGTCACGTAAATGTCTCAAAAATTCCATTGTCGAAGCGAAGTCAAAAAAGCAGGAAAGTCCAGAAGCACTCTACAGCTGTTTCATCCCTATTGAGAATGGGCATATCTGAGGATGCATATCTCGGGAATCTCATTAAGGATTCAAGCCAGTGATCTTCCAAACAGGAGCTTGAACACTAATTTACCTATGAGTTGCTGATAGTCCAAATTCGCCTATGAGATATACACACTACTAGTTGCAATTCGCTGTTTTCCTCAAAGCAGTATGTAGAATTACATGAGCCCACCTTAGTCACTTTAAGAAATAAGACCGACGGCAAATTTAGAGGCTAGTTCTAAGCGCAGCGGCATGCATCGACAATAGGCTATTCCTGCCAAATAAGGTGAGGAGAAGTGAAGGCAGGAAACGGATGTACCGGATGGATTAGGGGCCAAAACCACTCGCCAGCCTCGTCAAGGTCGGACTTATCTGGCTAAGATTACGCAAGATGGCGAGTTACTGTCTACGGAGAAGAGCGTTCTTTCTTACGAGTCCAACTCAGGATTGCAGAAACCTAGAGTGGATAGAATTGGACATGCTAGAAGATAATGCTGGAAGCCACGAAATGTCTGTATACTGATGGTGCCTTCGAGGATGGAATCCAAGTAACCTTCCCCGTTCTTGGCTAGTAACACTGAAAGATATGGCGGCCAACCGGCGTTCGTGCAGTCAGGTTCTATCCAGATTGATTGACAATGTTGGAAGTGTAGGCGCCTCGGATGTTTGTGGTAGGTTGGCTTTCGATCCCCCTCCCTGTTCCATTTCCTTTCTTCAATTTTACAGCCTTACTCCAATAAAATGACATAGTTGCATGGTAACGAAGAACCAGTGTTGTTCCCTAATGCTGCCTCCAATGACGCAGCGCATCCAAATTATGACAGGCGGGGTACATCAATTCTGGCGCTATCAATTCAGCGTCAGGCAGGTGCAGAAGAGGATGTTATTTAACTTCAATCCTCATCATCATCATTATAAGCTGTAAGAAACCGCGTACTTGTCGTGTTGTAGCTGCGCATTGAAGGCGGGAGCTGATAAATTGGTGCGTAAATACAGGACTGTTAAGTGGGGGAATTGGGAAGGGAGCTATGCATTGAAGGCAATAGCTTGGATGCACGAGCGCCATTGAGGGCGCGAAGTCTTGTATTCTCACAAACCTGGCTTTGTTTGGTTGACGTTACGATAAACAGCGATGGCGCCGTTGGACAGAAAACTGCGCATTCAAATCCGCTTCCCGTTTGATAGATGCGAAATTTAATGGAAAATACTTACTTGGGTGAATGAATGATTGTCCTTCGTCTTGCTATATACTATTTTCCCTCCAGGATAAAAAATAATGAAAGAACTCCTGACAGATGGCAACACACGCATGCTCCGTGTCTTGATAGCAATCAGAATACGGAGGAAGATATCACGGGAAGACAACTTCGATATAACCGGAGTACACACCTCAGGAAGATGATGCCTCCTTGGACACTGAGTTGTGCCAAGATCTTGTAATTGTCAGCCCTAATCATAGGGAATATAGAATTCCAAATGTCTGGGAGATATCGACTGTACCGAAATTCCGACGAACCATACGCGAATTCATCTACAAAGAGGGAGAGAGACTACGGCAACAACGATTAGTGCAAACCAAGGTGAAGAGAAGTTGATTTATCAAGCGGGTCGACCTCAGGCCAACAGTGCTCACAAGTGAGGGCGCGTGCACTAAAGCGGACATCCTCACTAGTAGCACTGTCGTGTACATCGAGGTGAACGGAGGCTTGCACGCAGGATGATCGTCAAGAAAAAACTACTTACACGTACTCAAATGTCCAGTCCCAGAAAGTTGCCTTTGACCAATTCATTCAGGTAGAATCGGTGAGAACTGAAAGGGAGAAATATCAGCGTAGGTGTGGTTAGTTTCAAAATGAACATGCTATAAGGTTGTGGTAGGACGCCACGCAAAAAACGCGTCCGTTTGCGGCGTACGAAAGCTCAGCGATCCAAACAAAACGGTCGGGTACGAGCACGACTGCAACGAAGAGGAATTCAACAATTTTGCAAACCATCCACAACGGACGCTGTGCAACCCAAAGCTGTCATCTTGAAGTGCTGGCCGGGCTTGAGTGCTGCAATGATCCCTCTGACCACAGTGACTGGACCTTCGTTCCACAAGACGCAACCAGGCTGGAAAGGCCGAAGGGGAGCAGCTAGAACAAGATTAACAAGTCTCTGTGCTACCAGTAATCGGTCTAGGGGGTAGAATCGAAGTGTCCTCTGCGATGGGGGTGTGAAGGTAGTAAGGTGTTCCCCCCACACCGCGACCAGTAGGTCCATGTTCATGGAAGCATCGAAGCTGAGTTCCTCCAAAGAAAAGACGAATCACAAAATGTCGGTCCTGAAAACCACACACTCTGGTCACCCAACGATTGACCATGACCGCCGGCGAGTTATTCAATACGGTCAAAAAAAGACTAAAAGTTGCCATGAGCTCGACGTCGCTCCAAACGCTTCTGCTGAGCGCGGCATCATCAGGAGTGAGACATCTAAGTCTTAATCCCTACGCCCTCGGGTTGGGTCAGCGACGTGCAGCCGAGCACGTCACAGTAATAGGTCATCGTCTCCAGCCGCGGTTCCCAAAGAAAAACCCTACTGTCTGCTGCCTCGTGGGTCAGAGTTCCTGAACAAGACCTTACATCCTCCCATTGCCTTGCGAGTCAGACTTTCGAGACAAAGGCCCGAGGGGGGGAGGGGGGTTGCTCAACTAAACCATCATCCTCGGCCTTAGAAACCGAGAACTTGTCCACCGATGTCCCTTCCCGAGGCCATCCCACCACACAAGCAAACGTTGCTAGATAATTAGATTGCCACTTGTTTGACCGATGTGCTTTATCCACCCCGCTGCCCGTGAACAACAAACGAAATAACACTTTCTCAATCCACGAGATTCTTTCTAAACAGGAGCGTTCAACGTCTGTAGGCTGCATGAAAGTGGCAAACAGACAAAGCTCACCGAGACCTTATACTCTTTTCAAGTTGATATATGCTGTGTCTCCGAAACAGGCATACAGGACTCAATCGACGTCATGCGTTAAAAAGCTCCAAAGACGAACTCAAATCTTTCACATTTCACTCTGCGTGTGTCCGGTGATCCAAAAGCAGACTCTATTAGTAGCGAGCACGTGAATGAAGCATGACAAAATGCGAAAGGAGCTATGCCAGTCGCGTTCACTGCCGTCTGCCAGAATTCTCCGATACAATCAAATGACCGCTGGATATCGTCGAGATCGCTAGTCCAGATTGACGCTAGGGAATTCCTACCAACAGGCAACGAGTACGACGGGGTATGCGAATCCCCCACATACTAAGCAATGAATAGTCTGAGAAAAAACGGAGAACTTCGGTGGAAAACGAAAGCTAAGGAGATGAAGGCTTTTGCCTCAGAAAACAGCTGTGCTCTATACCAATTGATACGATCGTTTGCCCATTGAAAATCAACGGTCGGTGAAACGAAAAGTGGAAAAGACGGTTCAGTAACTCACTCTTCAAAGAAAACAAGGAATCTCTGGTTAGCAATCTGACAAAGCCTATTGGTACTACACGGAGTGAAGAGAAATTGCCCGCCGAGTGGGGCACATTGACAGTTATCCCTGTCTTCAAAAAAAGGATACGCGAACACTGTGTCATTAACCTGGTAGCTGTGGCATCGAAAGTGCTCTCTGATTTTATCCTTCGAAGCTTGACTGAACACAGACAGAGGCAGATCCGCGAAAACCAAGATGGGTTCTATCCCGCAAGAGGATGCATCGATCATATTTTCACCCTCCGACAGATTCTGGAACAGCGACACTGCTTTCAGCAACTAAAATGATGGTCTTCTTTGACTTGAAGCCTGCCTTTGACTCTGTGGACCGTTAGGCATCATGATAGTGTCCATAGACTGAAGACGTCCACCATAAATTCGTAGTCCTCCTTCGAGCGTTGTAAGCCACCTCCTGTGTAAGCTCGCGCCTGAGTTTGCGACATCCAGTGGGGCCAAGCAAGGCTGTCCTCTTTCACTTTTTCTCTTCAATCTCGTGACCAATGAGATAATCGAAAACTCAATCACAGCCCATAATGCCCGTGAGATCGAAATACTTGACCGTCATCACAGCATACTGTCAATCATATGTTTTGGCCCCGTCAACATGTGCTAGAAAAGGTTTAGCGAAGCGGTCCGAAGAAATGGATACAATGCTGTAGTGTGCGCCACACTGGACAGTTAACATGCGGAGTAGTTGTGTACTCCTCCATTTTGACGCATCATGCGAGCCAGCTGCGTTCTTCATTTCGAACTATGATACACAAACAATCCAGTGCGCCAACCTCCACCGAAACCAGCTAACTCTTGCTATGCTTACGTGACACGGTCATCAAAGGTTTAAAAATGTTTAATACCGCAACTTACTCCAAAACCCAGCTCCGTAATCTCAGCGGAGGGGAAAGTGCTCTTCCAATGAGAAAACAACACCTCTATTGCGGACAAGTGAGTACGTCTCTTTATTTGAAGCGCATTTCTGACCATGAGTCACGGTTGTCCGGTAAAACGCTGAGTGGCTGGATGGTATCTGTTCCAGAACAAGCTTGATAAATAAGTGCATAGATGACATGGAAGCACGAGAGCTGAGATACTGCCAGGTTATCCAAGCCTATACATGAGCAGTCAAGATGCAGAGGTTGGGTCCGAACGACGGGCTTTTGGTTCAGTGAGTTCGCGCTAGAACCAATGAACTACATCGAGCTCTGGCTTCGATGAACGGCTTCCCCTTCCGATCTATTGAGCGAAAAGTCTACTGTCACTTCTGGATTCACGCGTCAATTACATAAACTACTGCTTCCGATCATCGGCGAGACTGTGGTAGCTATAACTACTGTTCCACATGTACGCGGTTTACAGCTGACGATGATAATGATGGTTTGCTTTTGTTGGCCTCCAGGTAACACGAAATTAGCTCTCGCGCTGAAAGTTTGTGCTTGCTAGAAACAAATGATTTTCAGCACACAACTGAGCGGTGAGCGTCGAATCGGACACCAAGATGGTGTTGCCCTGGAATTGATCGGTCGACCTTGCCAGAATCAAGATATCTGTATTTCTTGCCGACCGAAGCAGTCGTGACAAATGCAGATAAAAATTGCCTTCTCAACCGCGAGGGTGGCGTCTAAAAAAAACGTTTGTCACGTCAAGAAGGGTTGATCTTAATTTAGCCAGCGCAAACACCACTGCTTACAGAAATTCAGCCCAGCAAAGCGCTTTCAGCCATGGAATTAAGCACAACCCCCACGCCGTAGGTACCACGAGCCGCCGCACCCTAATAATGGTGTGCGGAGTAGTGCCAGAAGTCTGGTTTCTTTCCGAGGGGTTTCAGTTGTATGACCAAAATGAGGTCCTTTGCGCAGGCTTTATCATCATCACTAATCACAGCAATACCAGAGAACACTGGCGCTTCACTGCCATTCAATTAAGTGAACTTATTTCAATAATAGGAAAAGAAAGTACGACAGGGAAGGGCTAGTCTAGCACATACATCCGAGGCACCTGTATCTCTAACACAGATAATCTGGATAGAAACTGAAAGTATGAATGCCACTGACCTTGGTCAGACGACATATCATTCAGTGTCTACAGTCAAGCACAGGGAAGGTCAAACGGACCCCAACCTGGAAAGCGAACAGCAACAAAAGCATCCAAACCTTTCGTAACATCTTACATTCCCTTCTGACATTTTAAATCCTGTCAACCTCTGGGTTTCCGCCACGCCGAATTCGGTGACACGGAAAACAAGGCTCGTCTTGGCAGAGGGAGAACCGTTTCCTGGTCACCATATTCGCAATTCGCCGGTTTCAGTCTATTCTGTCTATTGTTCTGAGACGTCGGTGGTCAAAGACCTGAAAATGTCTCATATCCTCCGCGCGAATGCTCAGACCTCGCAGCCGCATAACAATACCAGCAGCATTGTGGTCTTATATACGCGTCCCTGGAGAGCCAGCGAGATACCTTTTTGATGACACAAGTGGCACTAATTAGCAAAAACAATTCTGGCTTTTGGGGTTCGTGCGCTCATCTCGTCTGCCACACTACCGTCACAGCTAGTGCAACTTCCGAGATACGTATAATGTTCCACAACTTCCGTCACTTCTTGAGTTCTTAGAGTCACGTTCGAGCACTCTGCTTCCCGTCGTACTGTAATAAAAACAAATAATAGTCATTCAGTTTCAACACCCTTTCGGTGCCTAGCTGCCACGCCACCCAAACGAAGCACGAGGGTTGGGATACTGCCAGGTTGCCCAAGCCTAGACAGGAGAAGTCGAGATGCGGAGGTCCGGTTCGAATCACGGACCTTCCGGTCAGTAGATTCGCGCTCTAACCACTGAGCCAGCTAGCCCCCAAGAGGAGGGACGGCCGCAACACCCGGTATTCCCAGCCGATCACCTATGCAAGTACTAACCGGGCCCAACGTTGCTTAACTTCGGTGATCAGACGAGAATCGGTGTTTCCAATATGGTATGGTCGCGGCCCATCGCATTGTGAGCGCGAACCGTACACCGAATGACTGGATCGCCTTGGTCAGCTCGTTAATTAGTGCTTGCGGTTGACGCTCTTTTTCCCAAATGAAAACAATATCGTCTCTATATTCCAGATCGACGAGGGTCTCGCTCGGAGAGATCTAAAACCCGGGGTTTTGGAGACTTTCCAGTGTTCGCCCCATTACCTCATCAATGACGAAACTAATACATAAACTGAGTGCATACCCTTGTCGGACACCACTTGTATTGGGGAAGCTTTTAGAGAGCTCGCCATACACTCGCACACCCCAAAGTATGTGGCTATAAGCCCCGACTTATGTTCATAAACTTCTGAGACATCCCCTATTGAGCAAGTGAAGTTAAAAAGCACTGACTGACCGGCAGTATTGATCGCAAACTGGAAATCAAAGATCAACAAGATCGTGGCTAGCTTGTACACATCTGACGGAGTGTGAAGATGCGGTTGACGAAACTCCCACCCCATTGAAGCCCCAATTGATGCTCAAGGGTCAAGGTTTCGCGTACCGCCGTAAGACGACGAAGGATAAGTGATGCCAGAAGCCTCCAACGACGGCCAAACTGACACCCCTGGGGCCACTACATTCACTGCGGGTTTCTCCGACGGCACCGCTTGTCCTCGGCGAATGCCAACGATACTGTATTTTCGTCTTCCATATACCCCACTACTCCCCTTTTGTTACAACCCCACTTTAAATGACTAACCACCCGCTGCCCATTCAGTTCCCTTCTTCGGTGGTTTCACTCCCTGCTTCCAAATATGTCTTTGTTGTGGACGGGTTTCCAGGGTCTGTTGTGTTTGTTCAAGTAACTATCAGGAAGTGGTTACCATTTTGCACGGGTCGCTGAAAATACACTTCTGGTATACCGTTCTATCGCGTTCCATTGCATGCAGCATGAGCACACCACGACTCACGAAGACCCCACTTCCACGTGCCCGGTCCCAGTAGACGGCCTCATTTACTCTGGCCTTAGCTTTGACTTCTGGAGCTCGAACCCATGACTGGGAATTTGAGAGTGAGGCATCATCAGACATCCTGTCGTAGTACACACATGAGTTGTAGGAATCGTCTGGAGATATCATCCGAGCGAGCAGTGACTCCGTCATCAGCCTGGACTCAAGAAATACCCGAACCCAGGTATTCCTAATAGTAAATATCTCCTGGTCCCGCTTCGTTTATCGTCAATGGCCTGGAAGAGTTGAGCGGAAGAACCATCCCGATGAAAAGCTCGCAGCCTGACGTTCATTGCCTGCTGCAATGAACTTGCGAGCCACTGTCCCATGAGGTCATCATCATCAACAGTTGTAAAAACCGTGTATCTGTAGTACAGTAGCTATAGCTACCACAGTCTCGTTCACCAATGATTTGGGGAGATGGGCTAGATAGCTCCGTATTGGAGGCGGTAGCTGATATAATTGCTGCGGAAATGCAGGTTTGTTAGTGGGCCTTTCACTGGAGAGATTTGGAGGGGAACTGTGCACTGAAGGCAATAGATTCGATGCATGGGCGCCATTGGGCCACGTCTGACAGTGTCTCTAACCATTGATGTGCTCCGTCTCGTGGTACCCACCCAGGAAGACGGCAATGGCCAGCGCAGCTAATTTTGCTGGTAGTGGCTTTCATACTTCGCTGCCAAGCCATTGTTTGACCTCCCTTGGCTCGTTTCCACCCTTCAGGTGGTTGTCCGAAAAGAGCCCTTCAAAGAAGTCGGCCGACTGGCATACAAGGCACCTGGTCAAGCTAGAGCAACCTATGGAGTGTAATCAGCTTATCGATCGTAGGCGAGTTATTTCTCCTAAAAACCATTCGACTTACTTCAGCATTACTGGTCCGGTGTTTATACCAGACTCGGGTAATGCCATGAAGGAACTGAAAGGCTTTTGACGTCTTCAGCGCGCAGCGGCAGGGTTTCTGACCCGTATAATGATATGGAGCGCACCGCAAAATTGTAACATTTTCGGTGCCTAGCTGCCATGCCACCCGAAGAAAGCACGAGAGCTGGGATACTGCCAGGTTGCCCAAGCCTAGACAGGAGAAGTCGAGATGCGGAGGTCAGGTTCTAACCACGGACCTTCCGGTCAGTAAATTCGCGCTCTAACCACTGGGCAACATGGCCCCCAGCATTGTAAATTCGATCATTGACGCATAAGCTGATGTCCAGCCTACGCCATCGGGGATGCAGGTTCACGATCCCAATCCGGATAAAAATACCTTTCGCGAGACCACTGGGACTGATACAGCTGCCTATGTACATAAACTACCTCAAGCGGCTCATCCGCATGCATGAAGTTAGGGTTCGAGCCCTACTCGACATCTGTGACTGAATGCCACGGGAGCGCTTCAATCCCACATGCATTAGAGGCTGATAGTGAAACTTCCGTAATCACATCAATGACAAAGTGGGAGAGGAAAGAGGACAGCCCTGCCTGACACAACTTGATGTGAACTCAGGCAGGAGCTTCCCGTAGACCTGAACACGGCCGCGGGAGTTGGCGTACAGCGCCTTAAAGAGGGTGAAGCACTCATGGGGGACACCTTTGCTCCACAGACACTGCCATAGTGCCTGGCGCTCCACAGAGTCAAAGGCAACTTTCAGACCAAGAAACACACCCATCGTTGGTTGCTGTTAGTCGCTGTTCCAGAATCTGTCGGAGGGTGAAGATGTGATGGATGCATCCTCTTGCAGGACGGAACCCAGCTTGGTTTTCACGGATCTGCCTCTCCCTGTGCTCAGTCAAACTTCGAAGGATAAGACCAGAGAGGGCCTTCGGTGCAACAGCTAACAGGCTGATGTCATGGTGGTTTTCACACAGCGTCCGCGTACCCTTTCTGAAGATTGGGATAACTGTCGACATGCTGCATTCTGCAGGCACCTGTTCGTTCCATATAGCACCAGTAAGCTTTGTCAGATGGGTCACCAGGGATTCTCCGCCTTCTTTGAAGAGGGCTGGATGCAGACCGTCCTTTCCTGGTGCCTTGTCACGTTTTAGTACGGATATTTCGTACTTTATTTCTCCTTCCGACGGGCGATCAAGGTTTCCATTCCATTCGCCCGTATGCACTATCTCCACAGGCTGTGTTGCAGGAGGCCGGCTAAACTGTTCTTCGAAATGTTCGGCCCATTTTTTCAGTCAACGAGTGAATTAATGAGCCGCCTTTTTCACTTATCGTTTCAATGACCGTTGCTTTCCTAGGGCCAGTCGATCGTATCAGTTGATATAGGGCACGGCTGTTTCCCGTAGCAAAAGCCTTCTCCATCTCCCGAGCTTTCGATGTCCACCAGAGCTCTCGGTCTTTCCTTAGACTCCTCACTACTTGGCGTTTGAGGGACTTGCGTACGCCGTCGTACTCGTTGTCTGCTGGTATGGCTTTCATGGCATCAATCATGGACAGCGATCTCGACGACTTCCAGTGGTCTTGTGGTCGAATTGGAGAAGTCGGACAGACAGCACTGAACGCCGTTAGCATAGCTCCTTTCGCATTTTGCCACGCTTCATCCACATGCTCACTGCCACCACAGTATTGGTTTACTGTGGAGAGTTGTTGGGCTAGCTCAGATTGATACTGTTGAGCTATGGTAGTCCCTCGAAGATAGTGGATTGGCATGCTTCTTGCTGACTTGCGGGGGCCTGAAGGGAAGCGAACTGTCAGGCATGCACGCACAATGGCGTGATCGGAATCAAGTGGTGTGCCCCAGAGGGAACGGCAGTCTTGAATTGTGGCTCTCCACCGGTGGCTGATGGCCACGTGGTTCAACTGGGTTCACGGTTGATTTGCAGTTGGTGACCGCCAGGTTACGTGATGCGAACGTTCATGTTGAAAATTCGTACTTGCCAGAAACAGTTCACGATCAGCACACGACTGAAGGCGTCGATCTCCGTTATCCGTGCGGCGAATCGACCCCCCAAATGTGATCCCAAGGAGCTCAAATGACCTACTTGAGCATTCATATCGCCTGCAAGGATCACAATGTCAAGGCTTTTTGCTTGACGAATGAGCCCGGATGGCTCTCGATAGAAAGTATGCTCCTCAGCCTCAGAACTGCAGTCCGTTGGGGCATAAGCCGACACTACAAACAGGCACCGCTTTTTATACCGAGGTATTGGGCTTGATTGAGCTGTATAACCGCACGGCACAAAGACGACTGTTCACTGAGATCCAATCCAGCAAAGCGCGTTCAGCTCTGGGGCTGAGTGCAACTACCACGCTATATATTCCACGGGTCATCGCTTCTGGATCACCGGACACACGGAGGGAGAAATGTGAAAGAGCTGACTTCGTCCTCGGCGTTCTGAGATGCACAACCATGCTAGGGTCTTATATGCGCGTTTCGGAGACACAGCATGCATCAACCCTAAGGGAGTATACGGTTTCAGCAAGCATTGCCTGTTTGCCAATTTTACATAGAGTACGGACGTTAAAAGCTCCTATATAGAAAGGATCTCGTTGATTTAGAAAGGTGCTACTTTGTTTATTGTTAATAGGCAGCGACGAACGTAAGGCCCTTCGGTCAGATAATTGACAGTCGAATGACGAAGCGACGTTTGCTTGTGTGGTGGGAAGGGGTTGGGGAGGGACATCGGTAGACAGAGAACTGTGCGGGCAAATGATACTTCCCGGTTGCCAAGGCCGAGGAAGGGCGGTTGGTTGGGGTAACCCACCTTCAGCTTTTCACTCAAAAGTCCGACCCACAAGGCAGTGGGAGGATGCAGGGTTTTGTTCGGGGACCATGCCCTAAGCCTCTGACTCAAAAGTCTGACCCGCGCGGTAGCACACAGTAGGGTTTTGTTTGGGGACGCTGCCCAGAGCCGACGACTCAGTAGTGTGACCTGCTCGGCTGCAGGGGGTTGGCCTAACCCGAGGGCGCAGGGAATAAGGCACTACTGTCTCATTCCTGATGCGGCTGCGCACAGCAGGTGCCTTTTGAGCAGCACCGGACTCTTTGGTTTTAAAAGTATTTCGACCGTATTGAATAATGTGCCGGCGGTCACGATCAACCGTTGGGCGATCGGAGTGTGCGGTTTTCAGGGTCGACCTTTTCTAACCCGTCCTTCCTCGGGGGAAGGCAGCATCGCTGCTTCCATAAATATGGACATGCTGGTCGCCTGTGGGAAACGCCTTACTGCCTTCACACTCCTATCGCAGAGGACAGTACGACTTTACCTCCAGACCGCCTCGTAATACGATTACTCGCAGTACGGGGATTCGCTGTTCTTGGTCTGACTGCTCCCCTTTAGCCTTCCTGGCATGGTTGTACCTTGTGGATCGAAGTTCCAGCCAGTGTAGCCCGCGGGATCGTTGCAGCACTCAAGCCCGACCACCACGTCAAGGTGGCGGTTTTAGGTCGACTAGTATGCCGCAGAGGCCCCCTTAAACCCGGCATAGAACGATTAAATCTGCTAACCTCTCTGGTGGCACGTCTCTCTGCCCACCACCTCCGGACGCAGCAGTAGCGTTGACATGCTTTTCCACAGACGGCCTCAGTCTCTTCAACAAATTTCGCGATATTCAACGGCCGGCTTGCCTTGAAAAACCGTCCATAATCACACAGAAACCTGGCTCACACTGGACGTCTTTGAGGCTGACACCTCGACAGACGGCTATTCAATTTTTCGAGCTGACTCCAAACCCAGGAGGGCAGACGGAGTTGCTCCACACTTAAATGCGGCCCGCCCACACCCATTGTCCTGTCCCACACCACTCCCGCACCATTGTGTGATGTACTGTGGATTCAAACTGCGCTGCGTGGGATCGATTCGCTTCTCCGCGGCGTCATCTACCGTCAGCAGGAGGACGACTTGCCGTCATACAAACCTTCAAGCAACTCTCATCCAGCTATCGTTTCACGCATCTCTTGCTGGTAGGTGATTTTAGCGCCATCAAGGACTCCTGGATGGAGTTCCAGTGCATCCGTTCTAGGCAACATTTTGCATCGGCGCTGACCAAAGTCGCTCAACAGAGAGCTTGAACTCAGCATGTCATCGCACCCACCAGATACCGCGCAGGCCAACTACCATCCTTAAAGGATCTGGCTATCACCAACAAAAGACACTTCACTGCTAATTAAGGCCCCACTGGGACATACTGACCACAGTGTGCTGACTTTTGATTTCATCTGCTACTAGGCCAGGAACCCGGAATCTCAAACGTGAATTCGAAACTTCTGCCGTGTAAACTTCTCAGGAATGCGCGACTTCCTGGACCCGCTTAAACTGGGATCGGCTTCAGTGGAGGAGACAAACAGGACTATTGTCCAGAAAATTCACGAGGCTGATGCGGTGTTCGTCCCAAAGAAACCAGCGCACAGTCGCACGGACCAGAAGCTACACTAAAGGATTCGTCGCCTTCTGGAAACGAGGTGCCAACTATCCAAAATGCTACACACAGGAGCTATGATTACTACAGCAAAAGCGAGATGGCTCAGTGGTCAGAGCGCGAATTTACTGACCGGAAGGTTCGTGGTTCGAACCCAACCTCTGAATCTCGACTTCCCCTGTCTAGGCTTGGGCAACCTGGCAGTCTCGCAGCCCTCGTGCTTCCTTTGTGTGGCATGGCAGCTAGGCACCGAAAGTGTGTTACAGCCGAACGACTATTTCGATTATCATAACTACAGGAGACACATATAAGCTGGCATTTTGTAAGATGGGGAGCCGCTGTAAGTCAAAAATCCGCCAATGGAACATACGAAAACAGGCCACGATGCTAGACCTCGCACGTACATGAGACAGTGCTGAAGAAACAAGGCAATCGGTTTCTCCTTGGGAGACAGAAACGGAGAACCCACGAGTGATCTAATCGTGGTACCTAAAGCCTACAGAGAACACTATGCAGTCTTGTATTCTGTCCCAGCGACCTCATCCCAACCAAACTTAGCAAGGCATAACTACGAACAACGTCTAACCAACTTGGTCTTCACGGAGGAGGTTTGTCAACTCTTTCACAAGACAAACCTCTTCAGCGCATTGGGGCCAGACAAAGTCCACCCAAGGACCATGAAGGAAACGTCGCTTACATTTGCAAAGTATTTCTACCTGGTGTTTCATCAGTCGTTCGAAGAAGGCAACCTTCGCTCTTCTTGGAAGGAAGCGGCTGTCACGTCAATCCACAGATATGTTGACCGCTTATCAGTTGGCAGATACAGGCCTATGAGCCTCATTAGCATATCGTGCGAAGCGATGGAATGCACTCTGAAGCGAGCCATCTCAAACACCCCACTGCCAACAACTTGATATCCACAGCGCAACACGGATATTTCCCAAACCATTCCTGTGTGACGAACATGCTCGTATTTATGGATAGCTTAACCCGAGCCAAAGACGGACTCATATCGGATGCCATATTTTTCGAGTTTTCAAAAGAATTCGATTAAGTCCCACACATTCCGCTGCTCCACAAACCCATGTCTTATGGGATTCAAGGAGAAATTCTTCGCTGGATTAAGACGTTCCCATCAGATAGAACATTCTCTAGACCCAAAGCTGTCATTTTGTCGTACTGGACGGTCTTCTGTGCTGTACTGGTCCTGCGGGTCATACTGGCTGAAACTCAGTTCCTAAAGGTTCAACCATACCAAGAAGACCAACGGAGAGCACCCCGACGAACGAAAGCGGGTTTCCGTACTGCGAGCAATCGTATTACGTGCCGCTCTGGAGGTAAAGTCGTGACTCGACTAAATGAACACTGGATATCATACAGATCAGTAGATCTTATTGCTGCCAGAAAGGCCATATCAGCAACTAGCGACTATGAAGCCGCACACAGATGTCTCAAACACCGGATACTCAGGAACTTACAGAATAACCGAAAACGCTGGTGGATTTCGAAGGCCCAGGAGATGGAGAAATCTTTCGCTGCAGACAAGAACCACGCCCTGTTTCAGCTAATTCGACTGACGTGTCAAAAGAAAACAAGTGTCGGCTAAAAGATATGCAAAAAAGAGGGGATGGCAATTCTCTCAGTCAATCGTCGTCTTGAGCGATGGACTGAGCACTTCCAAGAACAGCTCAGCTGGTCTCTTTCAACACAACCGCTGGGAGAATCCAGTGGGCCTGAATGGAACGTCGACGCCAACCCGCCATCAGCTACCGAAATCTAGCGTGTGATGTCAACCCTCAAGCGAGCCAACGCCACTGGTGCGGATGGTTTGCACGCCACACTCTTCAAAGAAGGTGGCGAGGTTCTGGTGAACAGTCTGACTACCATACTTCAGAACATTTGGTAGGAAAACATAATACCAGCCGAATGGTACTCCTCGACCGTCATCCAAGTTTTCAAGAAGGGCGCAAGAAAGTCATGTGAAAATCATCGTTGCGTCAGCCTGGTATCTGTCGAATCTAAGGTGCTCTCTGGCATTATTTCGCGAAGGTTGACGGATGATCGGGAGAGACAGATTCGGAACTTATACAGCTGCCCAGGTAAACAAATTTATCTACCATGTCGATTGGCTCACCTGCAAGCATGAGGTGTGGGTTTGATCCCACCCAGTCTTGTAGCAGTACTTTACACTTTGCAGGTGTGAAGCGCATACCAAACCATGCGGCAGAATTATTTAGGTTATTTAAAATCGTTTGCATTTGGGAAGGATCT
Organism: Opisthorchis felineus; assembly: GCA_004794785.1. Lineage (NCBI taxonomy): Eukaryota > Metazoa > Platyhelminthes > Trematoda > Opisthorchiida > Opisthorchiidae > Opisthorchis > Opisthorchis felineus. The sequence continues at coordinate 42,031 of SJOL01002354.1, read as the reverse complement.
GAACCAAGGAGAGCAATATCGTCCGCATACTCAATGTCTGTGAGCGAACGTCCCGGGAGCAT
>SJOL01002354.1:0-38808 GCA_004794785.1 Opisthorchis felineus | reverse complement strand
CCTCGTAATACGATTACCCGCAGTACGGGGACTCGCTGTTCTTCGTCGGGCTGCTCCCCATTGGCCTTCCTGGCATGGTTGAACCTTTAGGAACTGAGTTCCAGCCAGTATAGCCCGCAGGATCACTGCAGCACAGAAGCCCGACCACCACGACAAGGTGACAGCTTTAGGTCGGACGACTTCCTGTGCGGTAATGTCGTAGTGGTCTTATGGATTTATGCCTATGTAGAGCTCTCCGGGTTTTGAAGCGCTGGTTACAACGCGTGCATGGATAACACGCTGGTTTAGTAACGTCGGAATGCTGACGGCTTCTTAACTTGGACAAAATGCTGAATGCCTTCTGACTCGGTAGGCTGTTTGATAATGAACTGTTGAGCAAATGAATTTTTAGTATGTGCTCTTTCAAGTTTCTGGAATGTTTGAACCTCCATCGACAATGTTCACAAGGAAAAGCTGAGGATTCACTGTCTGCTTTAAGCTCAGAGGGAAACCCATATTGATTTCCGCAGATCGTGCATTTATACAAGTTTGGGGATCTCGCTTTGGAAGCAGAATGACAGGAAGCATGCAGACGTGATACAGTTCGTGATACCTTTGCTGTTCTTGGATTATTTGTGAGGTCGCTGATGTGGGTGGTCCACCGAATGTTATCCAGTGATGACAAGAGTTTGTTATATTCTCACTGGTCTTCAATTTTTTGGCAAAGTTTGTTGGTTTCCTGATCGGAACGATCGCTCATCATCGTCCGTAACGAAGAGACTGGACCTTAACGTGGTGTGACGGTTTGCGCACCTCACCGATCCAATGAGCTATACTGAGGGTGTCCCCGCGACACTCACAGAGTATCTCATACGAGGTTGGTCAATGGTTAGAAGTCTGACAAACACAGTCTCCTGGCTATCCAAGTTGGGGGTTGGACCATGTGGCGACTTGATCCGTAGAAATGGTAATGCATTTGCATTTCCCGCCAAACACCGCTGCTTTGCGGTTAGGCTTTTGAGCCAAAGGCTTTGGTTGAGGACCCTAATCGTCCTCCTATCTAGGTGTGGGCACCCTGACAGTATCCAAGCCCACGTACAACCATGAATTCCGCAAATACAGATAAACTCATGCAACATCATCACTGCATACAGCAGGGCGGGTAAGCGAAAACAGGCTACTGCTGACGCCTCCCTTCTTTCTCTTTCACATAGTTTTTCTGCCCCCCTCCCCACCCCATTGATACCTCTCTCCTTGTAGGCCCAGCACTTAGGACTGATGACTCCGTTCGTCTTGCATCGGTTTTGCGCGCAACGTCTGCTCGTCACATGGCGCCGACATCCTCAGGTATCACCAAATCAGTCTTCAAGCCTCCACTCGCTTCCGGCTACGCACCTCTGGTGTTCTAGAGGCTGCTGCGGCGGGATGTGCAGGGTTGGTATCGTCCTGAGTCACTGGGCGGAATTATCCTTGCTTGACTGGATACCTGTTGATAGTTGCCTCTGTGCGGTTCGTCTGGCAACGTCTGTGAAGGAGTCTCACAAGCGGGAAGTTGATCACTGTCTGTTTGTCGTGTCCGCTTACGCCCCAACTGACTGTGGCTCCGACGCCGTCAAAAACAGGTTTTATGACGCCCTGAATGCTCTGACGAGGCGAGCTAAAAGCTCAGATATCGTGGTGGTTGCCGGAGATATGAATGCACAAGTGGGCAGGCTTAGCGTATCTGAGACTCATTTAGGTCGACATGGATTGGACTCGGTACGTACGGACAATGGTGAACGATTGCTTCAGCTATGTGCTGATCGCAGGCTGTTTTTATGCAGTACTAACTTCCGAAATAGCCGAAGTCGTCTGGCCACATGATGTCCTCCAACGGCATGCCGGCCACAAAGTCAAATCGATCACATTGCCATCAGTTACCGATGGCGCGGATCAATAAGTGACAACCGGTCGTTTTGGAACACTTGTGGATTCCGACCACGTTTGGAGTCGCTTCTCCCTACGTTTCCCTGGGCCGCGTAAGGTGCGGACAAATCGCTTGGCAACTGAGAGACTGGCAGATCCAGATGTTAGACGAACATGCCAGAATCGTCTTCTAGAGTATTCCAAGTGCTCCACCATCAGATGTGAACTCATACTGGGGCGGGGTTGCTACCTCTTTGCATAGTGCTGGGAATTTTGCCTGTGGCACGGCACCACCAGGCTTACTCAAGCACTGGATATCAGACCGAACGGTGGCACTCCTTAAATCTCGGAGAAATATCCCAGCCGGTCCTGAACATAACCCGGTGCGAGGAATTATCAGACGTCAAGTGAAAATGACCGTGAAGTATGGTAGATACAGAAAGTCCAAGAGATGGAAAAGGCCCAGAAAGCCGGTAATGGCCGAAAATTATTTCAGTTGGTCCGTGCGACCGGTCCCCGGAAACCACCTGTGAGCGAAACCATCAAGCATCAGAATGGAACGACCATCTCAACTAAAGAAGAACGCCTCGATCGGTGGGCTGAATACTTCGAACAACAGATATCGTGGCCACCAGCTGGCACTCATCTGGAGCCCACAGGTGAAGTAGAACCCTGGACGGTGAACGTGAAACCGCCTATGGCATCGGAGATTTATGGCTGCATATGTTCCCTCAAGCGCCACCGAGCTCCTGGTCCGGATGACCTCCCACCCACATTGTTCAAAGATGGGGGTGAAGTATTTGGGAAAAGGAGTCTGTCCCAGACAACTGGGGAGTCGGTGATAGTGCCTATTTTCAAAAAAGGGGCTCGTAGTGAGTGTGGTAACCACAGGGGGATCAGCTTGACCCCGGTCGTAACGCGACTGTTGGCGTCACTGGTGCTACGTCGCCTTACGGTGGCTCGTGAAACACTGACTCGAGAGCAGCAAGCGGGATTCCGGCTTGGTAAGGGTTGCGTTGACCAAATCTTCAAACTATGTCAGGTGCTAGAACAACGCCATACGTATAAGCGACCCAGAATTCTAATGTTCCTGGATTTCCAAGGCGCATTCGACTCGGTTGACCGGTCTGTTCTTCTTGACACGCTTGCCCACCAAGAAATGCCCCGGAAGTTTGTCAACATAATACGTTCCGTGTATTCTCGGACTTCCGGACGGGTGAGAGTATACGGCGAGCTCTCCAAAAGCTTCCGTACACAAAGAGGTGTCCGCCAGGGATACCCACTCTCTCCATTCCTTTTTAACTTCGTGATCGACGAGATAATGAGACGACCGCAGGAAGGTGTTCAAATAGCCTGTAATGAAAACCTTGTCGATCTGGAGTATGCAGACGACACCGTTCTCATCTTCGATAGGGAGGGGAGGGCGCTGGTGTTTTTGGATGAACTGACCAAAATCACCCCGTCCTTTGGTATGCACTTTGCACCCACAATGTGCAAGGTCATGCTCGTGAACGTGCAGTCACTGAACACGCCACTTACAATCCAGGGAGAGGTACTGGAAGTTGTGGAGCGTTTTACGCATCTGGGAAGTTGTATTAGTTCTGACTGTAGTGTGACAGATAAGGTCAGTGCACGAATCTGCAAGGCTCGGGTCGCGTTTGCTAATTTGAGACACCTATGGCGTCACATGGGTGTATCCCTGAATCTCAATGGAAATGTGTATCAAGCTACAGTGCGGGCCGTTTTGTTGTATGACTGAGACTTGGCCTGTTCGAGCAGCTGAACTGAGACGTCTTCAGGTGTTTGACGATCGTTGTCTCAGAACCATAGCTCGTGTGGGTTGCTGTCGGCGTATCCGCAACGAGGTAGTTAGAAAGCGAGTTTCTGGTTGTGCAACGGGTGCTTCCATTGAAGAATGTGTCCAGCACCAGAAGCTGCGTTGGTTTGGACAGGAGTTGCGTATGCTTAATCATCGTTTGCCGAAGAGAGTGCTGCTTTCCATGCCCAATTCAGAGTGGTGGAAGCAGAGAGGTGGCCAACCCTTGACCTAGCAGAGGGGTATGAAGGAGACACGAAACGCTTGGGTGCTATAGGTGCTACTCGCCTTCCAGGTTGGGGACGACGTGATCCCCACTGCGCCTGGTTGGAGACTACAAGATACGGCTGGCAACAGATGTCAGTTTCTATTCAGATTGCTTGAGTGAATGTCTGGAGGTGTAAGCACCTCGGAATGATTGTAGTAAGCTAGCAGTAAGTCGCTTCCCCGTCCACCTTTATTCTTCTCTTTACAATATTGCTTTTAAATAAATCATGGCTGCACGGCAGTGAAGCATCAGTGTCGAACGCTGATGTCATGCTTTCGATGATGATTATGATGTTCGAGGGAGAAAAGGGTATCAGCCAATTATGAAGTGAAAAATCCAATATACATGCATGCTTTAAGGTGTAATAATTGATAACAAAATGTATATAAGCTATTCAGCAAGCTAGAACTAAACGTCCACTTACTGATTAGATTTCAGTACGTCTGTATAGAATTCGTGCTCGCGCATATGACTATCTCTGAACGAGTTTCATTTTCGATTTGTTAGACTTAGCAGCAGCGTTCCAAATTCCAACAGCTTGAAAATAATACCATACCTTACTATTATGTTCTATCGCTCAAAGTATTGCGTGGACCAAGACGCAAGGCGGAAAAGCCATTCGACGTATCCACGCCAGGACTGCGTCTCAGACACCGAGGCATGCGCCACGTCAGAAGGTTAACCGAAACCCGGATCTACCATTGGTTGAGAGTAACCAGCCCACACGCCCAAGCTAATTTGCCATTGGCTTAGGACTTCAGATCTAGACCAATCCAGATTTTCAAGGCCGTCTAGAAGGCCAGCGTGAGGAAAGCTATATAAACGAAGGCGTATTGCCGGACGGCAGTCGCCATACTCATTACCTCGCTTCGATACTGCGCTGCGTTAACTTGGGCTGAAGATGCCGGCTGTTGGGATCGATTTGGGTACGACATATTCGTGCGTTGGAGTGTTCCAGCATGGAAAAGTCGAAATCATTGCCAACGATCAAGGAAATCGCACGACACCTAGCTATGTTGCGTTCACGGATACCGAACGGCTGATTGGCGATGCCGCGAAAAATCAAGTCGCAATCAATCCAAGCAACACTGTGTTCGATGCGAAAAGGCTGATCGGTCGACGGTTCGATGATCCATCGGTGACGTCTGACCGTAAACATTGGTCTTTCGATGTTATCCAAGAAGGTGGTAAGCCAAAGGTCCGTGTAGAGTACAAGGGGGAGACCAAAACATTTTCGGCAGAGGAGATATCTTCGATGGTGTTGACTAAAATGAAGGAGACAGCCGAGGCGTATCTGGGTACGAAGGTGAAGGATGCTGTGATTACTGTTCCGGCTTATTTCAACGACAGCCAGCGTCAAGCGACGAAGGATGCGGGTGCCATTGCTGGCATGAATGTTCTGCGAATCATCAACGAACCGACAGCTGCTGCGATTGCTTACGGTTTGGACAAGAAGATGGGTGGAGGTGAGCGACATGTGTTGATCTTTGATCTCGGTGGTGGCACGTTCGATGTTTCCATCCTTACGATCGACGATGGTGTGTTCGAAGTGAAGTCGACGGCCGGTGACACGCATCTGGGTGGCGAGGATTTCGATAATCGTATGGTGAGTCACTTTATCCAAGAGTTTAAACGCAAGCACAAGAAGGACATTTCGGACAACAAACGTGCTGTCCGTCGCCTTCGGACAGCGTGTGAACGTGCGAAGCGCACTTTGAGTTCGAGTGCGCAGGCGAACATTGAGATTGACTCGTTGTACGAGGGTATCGATTTCTACACGTCCATTACGCGTGCTCGGTTTGAGGAACTGAATGCAGACTTGTTCCGTGGTACGCTTGATCCGGTGGAGAAGTCTTTGCGCGATGCGAAGATGGACAAGAGTGAGATTCATGACATTGTGCTGGTGGGTGGTTCGACTCGAATCCCGAAGGTGCAGAAGCTGCTTCAGGATTTCTTCAATGGCAAGGAGTTGAACAAGTCGATCAATCCGGATGAGGCGGTTGCGTATGGGGCTGCAGTTCAGGCTGCAATTCTCAGTGGTGATAAATCGGAAGTTGTGCAAGATTTGCTTCTGTTGGATGTGGCTCCTCTGTCGTTAGGTCTGGAGACCGCTGGCGGTGTCATGACTGCTCTGATTAAACGGAACACCACAATTCCCACGAAACAGACGCAGACGTTTACGACCTATTCGGACAACCAGCCTGGAGTATTGATTCAAGTGTATGAAGGTGAGCGTGCGATGACTCGTGACAATAACTTGTTGGGCAAGTTCGAGCTGTCGGGGATTCCTCCGGCGCCACGTGGAGTACCACAGATCGAAGTGACTTTCGACATAGATGCGAACGGTATTTTGAATGTGTCGGCAGTGGACAAGAGCACGGGTAAGCAGAACAAGATAACGATAACGAATGATAAGGGTCGTCTGTCGAAGGATGAGATTGACCGAATGGTGGCAGACGCGGAGAAGTACAAAGCAGACGATGAACACCAGCGTGATCGTGTGGCAGCGAAGAACGCACTGGAGTGTTACGCTTACTCGATGAAGCAGACTGTTGAGGATGACAAGGTGAAAGATAAGATTTCTGATTCGGATCGTAAGTTGATCAGCGACAAGTGTTCTGAGGTGATATCTTGGGTGGATGGGAATCAGACGGCCGAGAAGGATGAATATGAGCACAAGCAGAAGGAGTTGGAGAAGGTGTGCAATCCGATCATAACTAAGATGTACCAAGCTGCTGGTGGTGGTGGTGAGGGTATGCCTGGTGGTATGCCCGGTGGATTTCCAGGTGGATTCCCTGGTGCAGGAGGTGGAGGTGCTTCCGGTGGTGGTGCCCGCGGTCCGACGATCGAAGAGGTGGATTGAGGAGAACGACGACTGGTTCTCCACTATTTTGTCGTTGTTGCATTTAATACACTAGTTGTTCTGTGTTCTCGTTTTGCTTCTTACCAGGTTTGATGGGCTGTTTCTAGTGAGGTCGGGTTTCCGAAGATGATAGTCAATCCTGCGTCAGTGATCGTGGTTATATGTTTTTGGTGTTGGCCCGTCCACTGTCGTTCGGTGCCCGCGTAAGGTGAACTGACTTATTTCGAGTGGCTACGCTGCTGTAATCCGTTTGAGCAGGAGTGAATGTGCTGCACCGAGCCCAGGTATTGTCAACCCAAGGTATCCCTTAAGAGTCCCTTGGTTCGAAATGGTATTGGTGGGCATGGTTGGCGTACTGCCCGGTGTGGCGTCTGTAAGGACGTAGTGGGTGGTATAGTGATTTCTGCCGCATATATTTGTCCAAGTATGATAGGTTCCAGCGGAGACTTCTGGGATTTTCGCAGGTTTGTAAAATGGGAACGAGTTCGAACCGCGGCGTCCGTAATTGCATTGAGTGGGGTTTGGTCATCATTTGACTTTCAGTGTACAATAGCTGATTCGTTCCTACCTGGTTGGCGCCAGGGATTCCAAGCTGGAACTGCATACTCAGTACGAGTTTCGTGTAGCCAGCCGTAGGCGTTCTTTCAACGTCTTCTGTTGTCCCGGCTTGAAGAAGTTAAATTTATTTGTCAGCTTTTGACCTTTCCGGCTCTGATCGGTTTTTCGCCTGATTTTTCAGAATTAAAGTGTGCAACAGTTGAGGATTCCGGAATGTAGGTTCAGAGCCCGGGGCATGTAAGACTTCCCCCCAGAAAATGGAAGCTTGTTTAATCCGATCCGTCTATAGATTGTCTTCCTACCTGGTTGTAATGTAGGGCAGTCTCGGGTGATTATATGTCTCCACCCTTTGATGTAGTTAAAATTGGGAAGGCGAGTTCAGGATACCGTTCGGTCATTGTTAAAGTCAAGGGAGTGCATGGCGGTGGGTACGTGCAACTCCGTGGGATATTTGCGTGTATCTTAGCTCTGAGAATACTCGTGCTCACAACAAATCCCTACTACCAGAGAGTCATTTTCTTCAGCCGGATGTTTTTTTTGCATCCGGCATTTGATATGTCAACTACCTTGAACCCCGAATCAAACTCCTCATCCGGGCCATTCTTCACCAACATTAGGTCCGTGGGACGGCATCCCTTTTGCCCGGATCTAAGGTATATCGGTGCTGGTAAGTTCGGTTCTGAGTTGGTTTGTGATGATGAACTACATTGCTTTGGAGTGCACAGAGAGGAGGGCGGTTGGCCCTGGTCAGTCCATTCCATTATGTGGGAATACTTGCTGGGCCGAAGGGCTTTTGGAAGATTTTGGACTGTTTGACTGTCAAGTCACCCACCAGGTGTGACTTTCTGACCTCATATTGTTGCTTGGGGATGCGTGGTGGGGTGTTGGTTGTTTCATTCGCCCATTGTAATGCACCGAAGGACGTGCCTGAGGAACAACGATTCCTGCGGATTGCTGTTAGAGACCTTGACTAATTGTTTTGGTGAGATTTTAAGGGCTTTCTTGGGGGTGTTTTCAATGCATTTGCGTGCGGCGGGTGGGGGATCTTATGCTTGGCTGTGGCCGGTTGGGGTTACCCGCAAGTGGGGTTAGTCAATCCTTGTTTGCGCGCACTAGTAGGGTGCAGTGATTACGTAGGTTCATGTATTCCCTCTCGGGTGGCATCACCTGCAGTCCAGTTTGTCCATTCAGTTCCGGAACCAAATGGACAAACCTCGGGCTGTGTCGAGTGTTTATGCAGCGGACCAGATGTAAAAAGACGTTCCAATCGGGCAAAAACTGGGTAATACGATGCCTAATGCTCTCACTCTTATGGTTCCATGCATGCTCGTTCGTATGAAGTGAATTAACTTGAACCTTATTATGGCGATAGGCAGAGTGTGGTCGCTGGCGAATTTCGGCTGTCCCTGTTTTTTCGCTGCCAAGTTGTCTGCCGCTCTCGCCGACCTGAGCATGGGGTCCTGCGCTTGGTTTTAGGCTTCAACTCTCGACTGAGAAGCGAACTGTTAGGTGACGTGGGTAGAATGGTCACACAGAGTCTTGGACTTAGCCTGGAACACGACCCTCTGTTGGCATAGAAAACACGTAGCTATACAGCTGGAAACGTGCAATCTGGGGCACATTTGGGCTTCTGTCTTACATTTTGAGCAATGTGATCGCCAGGAAACGATAGGCACAGTGGGACTTCCTTCTTAGAAGCAATGCTAATCATATCAGAGCTCTGGTAGCTCGAGGTATCTCATTGGTTAAGACGCCAAGTTACTGCCAGGAAGGTCCCTGGTTTGATCCCAACCTTTGCATCTCGACTGCTCCTGTTTAGGATTGAGCAGCCTGGCAGTATCTCAGCCCTCATCTTCCTTCGGGTGGCATGGCAGCTAGGCATCGGAATGGTGTTACAACTGAACTACTACTACCAGGGGATGTGTTCGGTTAACTGTGAAAGGTGATGAACCTGCGCTAGTCGCCGTTTGCATCCGTGTCTGTCTCAACAAGTTTTCCTCAGTCAATTGTTCGACGGTGAGTGTTTCGAGGCACTGGTCAGTGCATGTGGCTATGTGATAAACCGTGAGTGATATAGTCTGCAGCCCAGGGTCTGCCTCGAGATTTTCCCGCGAAGTTGTTCGGTGAGGTTTCTTTTTTCGCTATGAATTACTCAATTTATGCATAGATTGTCTCAGCTTTCGGGGTCTACGGCTGCGTGATGAGTCCTAAACCGAACAGAATCGGTAGTAGGCTGTCAGTGGATCTCGACCTCTCGTCACCTACTACTTATATAGATGTTCATCCCAACTCGCCTATGTCCCACGAGGTTGAACCGAGTCGGATTTTTTTCCAAGATTTTCAAATGACTCCGCCTCCGAATGGGACCTTGCGACACAGTTGGCCGTATAACCACCTGCACTGACCAGAATCTATTTCTCGCCCATAAAGTCTAAGCGGGGCCTAATTAAATCAATTTCATGGAGCGAGAACAACTGGCTGAAGAAGACACTTTGTTGAAACAGACGCTGATGCAAAAGGGCGGTCGGCACAGATTCACCCTTCACAGTTTACCGGACACATCCTCTGATATGATTAGCTTCTAAGAAGGAAATCCCACTGCCTGTCGTCTTAGGGCGATCACGTTGCTCAAAACGTAAGGCGAAAACCCAATCTACCCTAAATCGCACGTTCTCAGCTACTCAGTTACGTTTTTTTATGCAATCAGAGGGCTGTGTTTCAGGCTAAGTCCAAGACTGGTTGATCATTCTACCGCACTTCATCCATGAGTCGGTTTACAGCTGTGGTGAATCGCAAATCATGGGTTGAGTGAACCGGTGCCTTTCTCAGCGGACTTCTGAGCACTTACGGGAAGAGTTGCCACAGTCCATGTAACTTACACATAAAAACGATAGGCCACTAAGGATCATGTCTATGGAACAGGTCATATAGTTGAAACTCCGGTAGTCTTCAAAATTGTGTTGTGCAAGCAAACCTCGAAATTGTTAGCCCTTTGTGAAGTAATCTCGATGTTCGCTTATCGATATCAGTAGCGGTCTTTTCGTTATCTATCCTATTTGTCTGGACGAGCGTCTAAGGCTGTGAGCACCTCGAAATCCTTTGCTCGCATTAGGCATACTCTCCCCTTTTTATATAATAATCGTTTCAAATAAATAGCGGTTGCACTACAGCGAAGCATGGGTGTCCAGTACGGTTGTGCTTCTAATGCCGATAATGATTTTCACTAGCCGGCTCTTTTTTATGATCGTTGACGTGCTGTTTAGAGTGGGTTTTCCCGACTGCTGGCTGCTCCAGATGTGAACCCAACCTCCTCATCTCGACTGCTCCTGTCTCGGCTTGGGCAACCTGGCATTATCCCAGCCCTCGTGCTTCCTTCGGGTGGCCTTACAGCTAGCCACCGAATGTTAAAGCTGTACGACCATTTGGCTTCTTTTCCAGCGTGGGATTGTAGTGTTAACAAGGGCAGCCCCTCAATTAACAAAACAGTGCTAGAGTTACACACCGACCATCTTTTACTGATCAGTTTGGTAGTACGGCAGTGAAGCATCAGTGTTAACGCAATGTTGCTGTCTGCGATGATGACCACGACTCAGTTTGGCATATTCACCACAACGGGCTTGGCTTAATGATGTGTGTGTGCCTCGCGATTTATTTTAACAGGTTTGGGCAACAGGAAATCTGCCCGTCACGTGCTTTGCCGTCTGATTTGGTTTCACTGTTTTTCACAGACGTGGCTTTACATCCGGAAAATCTTGGCAAGCATCAACTCCTTAGTGGTGGTTAGTCTAATGTCCGATATTTAGAACCAGGTTGAACGCAGCAGCGAGATGGAACTTAGAAAAGACAGTAAGTTGCGCTTTACTCTTTTTACAATAGAAGTGCACGAGCTGAAATGGCAGAGTAGAAAAGAACTATACGAAATAAAATGAAGTACAGTATAAAGGATTAGGATTGTGGCGATTAAATTCAGTCGCCAGTGACAGGTGGATCCAAGAGACAAAGAGCAGTGCTCACTTATCTGAAATACTCTTCACCTTAAGGAAGTGGAGTAACTGTGATGTTAACTGACAGTAGTTTCCAGATGGAACTGTGCTGAACGGTGCAGCATAGGGGCATTTTATTCACTTGGAGGGAGGCGACAAACTGATCACTGTACCTCTGAAGAAATCGGATCAATAGTGCTGATGGCACCTCACCATGATGTGGTGGTGCTCAAATGTATTCGTTTCAATACTGTTCGAACGTGCAGACACCTTATTCTTGATAGGATACAGAGCTCCCTTGCCCTAAGTCTTTATCCTATCTTCTCTTTACTAAGGTTTTCTTTCCTCATAGTTTCAGGGCGGTTATATGCCAGTTTGTATTGTTATTGTCAGTGATGACGGTCACAATAGAAGACTCGCAGTGACAATTTGTGCGCGTACTAAATCAGATGAGGGCGAATCGTACTGAGCTATATGGGCTGTGGAGGGTCTGTGTGATGCGGGCAATTGGTCCGCACGTAGAGCACACAACTGTTTATTTGAGCTGCTCACGAATATGAACCTTTTTAACTACTGAGTTTGTCACAGTGCATGAGGTAAATTTCTGTAACCTTAGTGAGGTCAATTCAAAAATGCGGGCTTTACTCATGATTCGACTTGGTCCTTCTTTCATTCTACTCAGAGTGGTCATTGTGGTTCAGACGTTTGGTTTTTCTAATCCTAGTTGGCTATTGCCACTTCTTTTTACCCTCCAGCCTTATGCCTTGGGATTGTAGCCTGTGTAGATAAAGTTAAGTGAAAGTTGTGGGCGTTTTAAGCCACCGACCGCAGGAGGGAATTTAACGGCTTGATTAGACACGCTTTCTTCGGTAATGGGCCCAGAAATGAACCTCGAGTATACTATCTTTCTGTCAATGGCACTCTGCAAAACGCATACGTCGTAAGAAAATGTAGAATGGAAAGTCTGCAAATCTCCACAATTTTGCTTCCCTGCAGCCGAAACAAAATCCACCTACACTAAACAACTCGGATAATGCCCAGGATGTGGTTTAAACGAGTATGGCTATCCTGAACTCAGCTTGAAGAATACAGCGCAAAAATTATGATCAAACAGCTCTAATACTGCTCCCTTCAAGGGTGGAGTGTTAGCTGGATTTCGCTCTGCAGCTGCCGAATTGGTGTTGAAGCTTGGTGCCTCAACGTCACGCGTACTATGTCAACAAATGTGGACGCATTGCCATTACTGACCTCCTTCATGAATGTGTAAAAATGCAAGTGTGCGCGTGGTACCACATGGGCTTTGTGGTCCGTCACCTTTTTTAAATGGAACATAGAATATGCACTACTTGGTTCTTCCTAGGGCTATCGTTTGCTTCCAGAGCTCTGGTGCATTCCATCTGGTTGATGCGTAAGATGTAGCCAGTCGTGTCACAGCCTATCAGATCGTTAATCAAGCACGAATAACCAATCTAAAGTGGTTAGACTGTTGAAGCTATTTTCATTATGTCGAATAGGTATGTTCGGTAGCAGCTCTCTTCTATCCCGGAAATTCAGTGACCTCGTGAAATGTTATGTCGAAAAATTCATAGTGTCATTCGCGCCAGTAATTGGGGGCGGCAAGTGTACGGGGAACCTATACGATCATCCAGGATGCCGGGGGTGGGGTTGTGGCATTGTTTTCTTGGGAAGTTCTATTGCAGCCCACCCGGTTGGAATACAGTCAACCGTTGTACATTTTTTGGATCATTTACTAAACAACCAGCTTCTACTGGATCCCAGCTGAATTCTCGTTTATGACATTCTTCAAAGGAATGTGCCGCACAAAGGCCATCTAGTGTTTTATTTGCTACGATATTTCCTTGAAGGAACACTACTCGACTAAAACGTGAGGTGGTCTTTGTGCAGCACATTCAGTTGAAGAATATCATGAACAAGAGGTTCACTTGGGATTCAGTTGGGTCTCTCGTCAAAACCAAGTTAGTTTGCATATGGAGCACTTCGCGGACTTCGTCGCAGTGCACCGAGAAATTTTTTAACACGACTAGATATACAGACTAATGGAAACGAAGCGCCGTCCAAAATGAAGTGTAAATTTTCATAGCAAAACTGCCAAATTTACGATAGAGCCCGAGGTATCTCAGTGGTTAAAGCGCGAATCTACTGACCGGAAGGTCCTTGGTTCGAACCCGACCTCTGCATCTTGACTGCTCCCGTTTAGGATTGAGCAGCCTGGTAGTACCTCATCCCTCGTGCTTCCTTCGGGTTGCTCGGTAGCCAGGCACGGGTAGGGTGTTACCGGTGAACGGTTATAATGACTTGTTATTAAAAATACGATAGATTCCATACGAGCTTGATGTGCTTCATAGGTTCGAACTTCGAGTTTAATACATTATTGTTGGCATTAATAGTTTTCACCGCGTTAACCAACACAATTAACATCATTACCTTACTGGACACTGTTATTTCCATGGTTTCAGTGACTTATCTGTCCGAAGGATCCTCGAAGTGGATGGACTTCAAAATACGGACCATCATTCCAAACCTCACTTTTACATTTTTCTTGCACCTTGGAACAGCTGAACTAGCAAGATTTGACAGATGCAAGTCGGACTTGCATTCGGTACCAGTTCAACTTTTCCACTGTTGAGAATGTACTGCAAAAGTACTGAGAAGCCGACCTTTAAAAAAACATCTTTTTGTTTGTTGAGGAAAGGCCTATTAATAACGTGCACTGAGATTGGAGACAAGAACTGTCAAACGTAACGCACGACCATAACCATGAAACAGTAACAAAAGGTTTCTGTAAGTTCGTGCAGACCGCAAAAATCCAGGCGGTACTTTCTGATACCTTAGACATAAAAATCCTATTGTACGGTTCTGCTGAGTACTGGTACAAAGGAGGATATGGTTAAAACCAAGATGAAGTTCCCACGGAAGACCGTCTGATGGGATCGGGACATGCACAACCTAGTATACTTGAATTTGAAGGGCCTACTTCTGACAGGTAGTAGGTTAGACTAGGTTAGCCTGGCGACTACTGATTCTGTTCCCGTTCAACTCCTTTTCCAGCAATTCTTTTCCCATAGCACCCTCTTCCCAATGAACTAGTCTAGTGTTGTTCGCCTCCCATTCAATGGAGACAAGCTCAGCCATATCTCCAATGTAATCCAGTAGCATCGGACGAACCAATCACATGACCCAAGCGCGAACACGCTCGCCTGTTTGGACGTGATAATCCAGATGCGTCCAACGCGCTCTGGTGGAGCAGTGGTAACACGCTCATCTCGCATGTCAGAGTTCAAACGCTGGTACGACCAAGAGTATGCACTACTGATTTCGCTCTAATAAGAGCGTAACTCGAGTACAGTGCTTACCGCTCGTTTGGTGTGGGCTCACTAGAATAATTGTGCCAAGACAGCAGGAGGACTGTTCATACGACAGCTGTTTGGACGTGAATCCTGCAACCGACCTTTTTAACCCAGACGGTTGGTTGTGTATGACCTTTGACCTCTCAAACATACCACCCTACTCTCTAGATTTGCTTTATTATGATTGATTCCGATCTGTCGTGTTTGAACCTATGTGACCTGTAACGACCGGAAGATGGATTAGTAGAAATAAATGCATGTTTGTTTAACGTCCCTTTTTGTTTCAAATATCAGTAAGAGAGTTCTTCAGCAAATCTTGATCTTATCTCGTCCAGTGATTTGTGCTGACAAGGTCACAGGACTTAATAGTCGAAACATGCCTACATTTATTGTGGCCCAAAACGAGGGGGTGCTGCTTCTCAATTAGTAGCCTTTGCCTTTTTCATTGATGCACAATCTCTGGGGTTTTTCGAAAAACTTTTCCAACCTACGCTCTGTCCGATTGGAAACTCCTCACTGCCCCGTGAGGAGTATTCAAAATTAGGATAAAAAATTTGAATAGGCAAATGAATGCTACGGAGTTTCCTCCCTTTCGGGTTTTACCGATCACCTCCGACAGTCGTCCTAGTGTCGTATCACTAAAACACCTTTGTGTTGTGACTTCGGTGAACAGAGGTCTAAACAACTCTTTAAAGTCACAGGTCGCCGGACGTTTAAAGATGGTCTCATCAGGTCTTGGGTTCGTTTTCCCGTCCGACGCTTGAGCATACGAGGAGTGAATAAACATGTGAACAAGCAATTTCAGACTTCCAGTGCTACACCGTTGTGCGTCCAACTATGAAATATCATTTCCGCTGCATGATCTGGAAACGGTTAGTGTGCGAAAATGGCCGGCCATTCAAAATTCCATCAATTAGTCAGGCTCAGTTCCACATGTGACGGGAGAACATTAAACCGGCGAATCTGATTTTTTAGCAGTACGGTTTACTGTAATGAGTGTAGCTGTCCAGTACTCCGCTCCACCTCGCTAGAGAACTCCTCAAGAAGAGACGCCGTCCTTGAACAGGCGGTCTGAGTGACATAGGGTCTTTATCTATTGCAATCCACTGCAAGGAATGAAGTTCCTCAGAAACGGAAAGTGGAGGCTCTTGGTTCATGAAATTACTGATTTACTCTACTCTCTGGAAAGAACAGACTGGTGGTACTTTTGTTTATCCACTTTCAACAGTCCATTATCCTTTTAAACTGCTAATGCCAGTTCCCTGGCATACTAATGATCTTTACTAGGCTTCATCGATAATTTGTCCTGAACTACGCACACCAATGTATTCTTAGAACGTATCACAAGGGCAGTAGCCGTCCAGTTGTAACACCCTTTCGGTGCCTAGCTGCCATGCCATCCTAAGGAAGCGCGAGGGCTGGGATACTCCTGGGTTGCCCAAGCCTGGACAGGGGCAGTCGAGATGCAGAGGTCGGGTTCGAACCACGAACCTTCCGGTCAGTAAATTCGCGCTCTAACCACTGAGCCATCTCGCCCACAAATGCAGTTGAGAACCAAGGAAATGAATGTACAGATTCGGCCAAGGCACCCCTTAAAAACACGAAATTTAAGCAGTTTCCAATAATGAGTACATTTCGACTGTGGCTCTTCAAATTCGCGTAGTTTGTGTAGAATCAATCCGTAAGGATGTGGTTTCTATACCGGTTCTTTCCGCTAACACGCAAGCTTATCGTGTTCTTTCGCCATCGATTACCCACCTTTTCGTTGCTTCCATTCTGTTTGAACATGTGCAAACAGCACACTTTACAATGGACACTGTGTTATCGCGTAGAGCGTGCTCCAACCAGCGCGAATTGGTGGTCTCTGGACGAGCCAAGTACCACCCCACACATCTCATATTTATGCACGTACCGTTGGCACCGGATGAAAGCAAGGCTACGTAAGCAGAAACTATCTGAATTAGTTAGTAACAATGCGGCCACCCAAAGCTCTCAAGTAGCAAAAATGCCAAAGTGATTGTGAGCATAACGCTGACTCTGAAACAGTCAGTTTAGTCCATGAGTGATGGCTTTGTGAGCCTTTCCAGCTGACGTTCGACGGTGCACGTCAGCACGTTACTCTCTGAGTTGGCAATGCATGAACGACTCATTTCTCAAACGGATTCTAGCTTGCGGATGATTGCTTTACTCACGATTGTTGTTGATGCATTGATGTCTGGCGGTTAGAATAATCCACTAAATCTGATTGTGGCAGTGCAATGATTCCTGTGAAAAATGCCGCTGTCCGATAGAGGTGCGGCATCAGACCATCAGGACAATTCTACATTACGTGACTTTCCGAATTAGTGTCGAATAGAACGATGTAAGTTAGCTTCTTCCATGAACAGATTCCAACGATTACAGGACTTCCGCGAAGGGCAGATTTTCTACAACCGTCATGCAGCCAAAACCATCTTTAAAATCCGTCAACCGCGACCTGTCTGGTTCGCTTCTAGGGCCCCACTTCGAAGTGGCTTTCGATGAGTCATGTTTGCGCCTTTTGGGGATGTATTTTGGCTTTAGCGATTGAACTTTGATTAGACTTTGCACCTGAGTATCGATATTCATTAACAACGAAATGGAACAGAACAGCCTGGTTACTATCACAGCGTTTAAATTAAACTTTAGGAATAGTGACTTAAAGGGCAAGAGACGATTCCATCACGCATTTTTGCTGGTCAGTTTTCACCATGAAACCTAGACCACACGGAAAAGATTCCTCGATCAGATACGGTATTCGAGCACGAGAGTAGGGGGAAACAGCGGGGCCAAACATAATCGCAATACTCCAATGCGGTTGGACAATACACAAGCGTCAATCACTAGGTGAAAACATTTACCAGGTGGCTGTAAAACAAACTAAGAAAACGTTTGTACGCTGGGTCAGAAGATAGTGAATACTGGGTAGTTTATTAGCTGTTGAGCGTGTATCCACTTCGGCGGAAATCGTTTGTCCGTGCTGGGCTGGTCGCTGAATTAGGGAAGGCTTACTCATCCTTGGTCAGATTTTCCGAATAGCATGAGCGCGATCGGCTTTCCACTTATGTTGTGCTGTTTAGCGGTGGCACTATGGGACAGGTGGGCAACATGTTCCTCAGTCCACTAGTAAAAAGTCGCACAGTCCGAATTGATGACGGGTTTATTGGCCTGGCTCTAACACAAACATGTAGTCGAATAATTGAGTAAACTATGAAGGAACTATCGTATGCAACCATGAGGAGAAACCACGAGTCTAAGAAAGGTCTCCACGAGACTTTCCTTACGGGCTTTCAGACAGTCATTACGGTGTAAATGCGCTAATAATTGTGCCATCTGAAGATTAGACTGCACTACACAACTCCGGTTATCCTGAAGCCGATGAGGCTCGTTCTGCTGGGGTTGGCATTTTTTTAAACCACCTAATTTGCCTGTTGCCAGTCGCCTTTGTGCAGTTCGTTTGGCGACGTCTGTGAGAGTACCCCACAAATGTGCCAATAATCGCTGCCTGTTCATTGTATCTGCTTACGTCCCAAGTGACGGTAGCTTTAACACTCTCAAAGACGCTTTGAGCACTCTAATGCGGTGAGCTGAGAACTGAGATATTGCTGCGATTGCCCGGTTTATGTATGCGCAAGTAGATGGGCTAAGCTCTGCTCAGGCCCTGTTTGGTTATCGTCTCAGACTGGAACCCAGACGCACGGATAACGGCGAAAGCTTGCTGCAGTGACTTGCTGACTGCGGACTGTTTCTGTCCAGTACTGACTTCCGAAATCGCTTGATTACATGGTTCCACTCCCATGTGCGAACCAACTTTCAACATAGATTTATCACATCGCCATTAGTTCTAGGTAACGTGGGTCAATTACTGACTGTCGCTCCTTCTTGAACATTTAGGCGGATTCGTTGTGTTTTCAGAGGCGCGCAAATGCGCACAACTTGGCCCGCAATTAAGAAGCACTCGAACCCTGAAGTAATGCGGGCCTACTGAAACCACCTACTGAAATCCTTTTCGAAAAATAGGTCTTCTGATGTTAACTCCTACTGGAGGCTACTGTCCGAAATCGTGCATAATGCTGGGCGCTCCGCTTGTGAAACGGCGCAGCTGACTAGATTGCTCTCTTAGCATTATCTACCACACGCTCTCCCCTAATATGCTTTTTCTGTCTCGTCGTATATTCTGGCGATACTCTTCCGTTGATTGGAATTACGCTTCGGAATACTGGCTTTTGGAAGACTCCTCAGTTATTACGAAATAAGTTACAACTGTCTCGTCTGATGACACTTTTCCGAACCGGGGAAGGGGAAGAAGGTAGGGACGTTTGTGGATGCGATTACGTTGCTGCACGTAATACTTGCTAACCTATGATCAAGTGTAGAAGACACATTCAATGCACGAACGTTCACCTAGCAATCGAAAGCACTAATCAGAAGTCGTTTCTTTCGGAATCTGGTCAGTCTTGTTCTGTCTCTTCCTCTCCCAAACCCTTTCAGTCACAGGATGCGGAGATTTTCACTCAAGATTTCGCCTCCAGTTCCTCTCTTTTCACAACTCTGCACCAGTTTACTCAGTCTTTGTTGAGTGTTCGCCGCCTCCTGTCTGAAATCAGTACTTCCAAACCATCGGGTTCGGTTGCTAGTTTGGTTTACATGTCACACGTTATGTGACTGCGCTTGACCAGTTTCGGTGTGCGGCCCTCCTTGTTAAGCCTTCCATTTCCGGGATGCATCAGAATATGACCAGTTGGGTTGGAATTTCCCCGCCTAACTGTTCTGTCGAAGTAAGAACGGATAGTGTTATCTCTCAGACTCAGTAAATCAATGTTGGATTTCCTCACTGATCTGTACTCTCCCCACCATGTTGCTCCGTTATGTGAACGATCTCTTTTCACCCGTTACCTCTTCTATGCACGGCTTTTCAGAAGACGCAACGTTGCACTTCTCTTTCTTCTAGGTCCCCCTCTGTGACGACCGGACCCAACACGTTACTGCCTTGAATATTGACCTTGACAGCATCCTCGATTGAGGCTGGCCGATCTCAGTAATATTCAACCCATCCAAGTCCCTTCATTTATCCATCTGCGTCCGAAATTCCATTCCTGTCCCGGAGCTTGTAATGGAACGAACTACCGTTCCCAATTCCTCGCCGTTAATTCTTCCTGGCCGTCAAAGCCCCAGCGGCAGAAGCACCTAAAAAGTTTGTTTTCCTTTTATCGGCGCGCAAATACTACTAATTATTTATAAATCCTAGTCTCCCCTTACCTTGCTGCTATTTTTGGTTGAGGTCCCTTGATCTTATTCATTTGTGCTCGATTTCACTCAAGGTAAAGTCGTATCTCTTGGCTGACGGTCTACAAACAAGTTCTCTTCATTTTAGCGATCTGTTCCTTTGCCTATGCCTCTCAACCGGGTGACATGTCTTTGTTCATCCAGTCACCCGTATCAAGTTAACAATACACTTTGCAGGACTACTCTCCTCTTATATTATTTTTTCGAAGTACACCCAGAATTTCGAGTTGCTTGGCAATCTCTGATTTCATTAACTCCTAACCGTGAAAACCGAAGTAAATGAGTATGATTGAAACTGTGGCCCGCGCATTTGTTGAACAACTCATCCGATTTACTGATTGTACCAAACCGTCCAACGAAATAGCATCCTGCCTTTCCCCCAATCACTCTCCAGTGATTAAACACTCAGAACGACCAATGATAAGTCCGTATATCCTCTAAAAGTATTGGATAGAAACTTTCAAACTGTTCTTTACTGCACTGGTCCCAACTCAAGAGGAACGTTTTAAGTGATCACAGTTTGCATCGTTGGTTCTTCATTCAGACTTACTGCAAGCCGCGGCAATAACAAGTAAGTGTTTGAGCATGAAATTCCATAATCTACATCTGCGTAATGGAAGACACTTCCATGCCTCGTTTACGCCTCATCACCATACCAGTTTAGAGCTTCCAGCAGGAGAATGAAGTATGGGACTCTGCAGACACTAACTATGTTTACTCACTTGTTTGCTCCTGTGGAATAGGCAGTATCAGTCGCTTGACTGGGGGCTTTTCCGACTGTGGAAAGCAATATTACTCTCTGTGGTTGACTGAAGGAATTACGAGACTTATAGATTGTGCGGTGACAGCACATCTGGTTGAATCAAATCACTTAATCATGGGTCCGATCGCATTTCCGCCGAATGCATGCGTGACACTCAGAGGCAGCATGCAGTCGCATTTCGGCCACAACTGCGTCACTAAAAGTTCGAGATTGCCCACCCACCCCCAGGAGCTGCAGCTAGCCTGGTCTATCGCCCTACCTTTAGGTGACCCTCATTCCCTGTCCAAGGACACACCTCCGTTAACCGAAGTAGATTTCGATCGCGTTAATCGCCACCGGAATTTAACAACGAATCATTTATCCCTTCTTCCTTTTTGTTGGTTTTGTTTTGTTTTGACAACTAATGTGATTCCAAAGCGACCGCATTTGGTCTGAGGAGAATCGTCCGAACCAAGCACTTCGTACTGTTTGTGGTGTGGGGACACTTCATCTTGTCAGTGAAACCAACCCATGCGGAAAATCGAGAAACACTATGCAGCTGTTTCATCCTTGTTAGGAATCATCAGCAGTGCGCAGCCCACGAAACTCAGAAAGTTTCGAACTCGTGACCATCTGGCCAGCGGTTAATCGTTTGGCCACGAGTTGCTGATGAGCAGTGTGATTAAATCGCAGTTATGGGCAACTTCGGTCACCTCAGTATATGGTCGATGAAGTTCTCTGTGGAAAGGAGAGTGTAGGACGATGGGCTAGGCGATCAGACAAAGACATACAAGGAGAGGTCACTGTATACCTTCAACATGAGGGACTTGCTCTCATGACTGTCTTCAGAGGTACTGTATGAAGGAAAATGTCATTCTGCTATTATTTTGACTCAGGTAAACCGAGATAGGGATGTCCATGGGGTGTGGAAAGTAATCAATATTATTTCGGACCTTCCCCGGTTTGGAGACATTTCCAGGGTGTTCACCGAAAGAAAATGCTGAAAACGAAATGTTTTTCAAAATTAATAGACGAGTTTGGTTTATCGGGTAGTAGGATTCGGTCAGAGAGTTAAGGGCCTGGTTGGTATGTACTTGGGCTGGCGTTCTGTTTGCTTGAAAAGAGATCCACAGAGTGGACGGTACACCGAAACTAAATGTGTTAGCCGTATGGGTGTGCGAACACGAGAGTAGCTAACCAAAAACGTACATTCGTACTTGACTCATATCCAAACCCGAAATTGTCATCCTCTATGACATCGCCTTCTTCAGATACCTACATTTGCTTACTGATTTGATTTTCACGGGGGATCACCTGAAACTCAGATGAATCTCCCGTTTATGATGTTCTTAAGTAACTGAATATGCTGCACCAGGTTGCCCCGGGTTTCAGTTTGTACGACCTTCGAGATATCGCTTACATTGTAATGACGTAGTCCACTACTCGTGAGGTTGCTGAAGGCTGTTCGACAGCTCACGACCTGTTTCGCCTTTCTTGGGGCTCATCAGGTGGGCGAAGTCCCCGAGTCCCCGTTAACTTTGTGTTCTAACTGACGAAGTGTGGCAAACACACTCATTCTCATACCAATTTGGTTTTGACGGGAGACTAACTTGGAACCCAGCTGAACCTCTCGTTTATGGTCTTCTTCAACTAAACGTGCTGCACACAGGCCGCCCTTTGCTTCGGTTGGTACGATATTCGAAGTAGCCCAAACATTGTTTGGACGTCACACACTACTCATTAGGTTGGGCTGTTTTGGGCAGCCTGATGAATAGTTGAGTCTAGGCATGGCCTTGCAACTGAAGCCAGTCTATGGCGGAATGGGGGAAAGCATTGTACAGTTGCTTTATTCTTATTGGGACTTATCAACAGCGTGTATCTCACGAATTTTAAGTAAGACTTGCCTTACATTTTCTGAACTCCAATGGACATACTATGACACATTTCTAAAGTCGACTTGTCAGACTTGCGTCTCTGCATCTTCATGGTGCGCAGCACGCTTGGGACTCGGCCTCGAATCAATAAAACATTAGCCTGCTGTAAACACTGGAAAGGAAGCGACCGGATTAGCAAGTAATGCAAATTTTGGAGAATACAGTTCCGTCTTCTTCGTGAATGAGCGAATGGGGATTGCGCTTCTTCGTTGCCCGCTTCCTTTTTTGTCACACAAACCATGTAACACGAGTCTGTACGATGAGGAAGCATTCGTACGCACACTGAGACTTTCGTGATCTGTTCACATAACCGCTAGTCACAAAGGTCAGTCGATCGTGACGTAAACAGTTTTCACATGTTCACTCACATACTCCCTTCATCTTCAGACTGCCTGTCTGTATCGCTTACCTTCCGTTCTGTTAACCCTCTATCTGTATTGACCAGTAGAAGCCGTCGCATCTCAACTGGACAATACCAGCAAATTTCATTAAAAACGTTGTGTCGTTTGGAAACCTTCGGGGAGCTGAAAGAACGTGCAACGGACGAGAATTCCCAAGTGAACATAGACCCCTTATTGGTTGTTCACGTCGATGGTCACAACTCTTGAGATAGCTGTTCTTCCCACTATCAGTTCAAGTGACCTACTGAACTTTGCTTACAACCAAAGTTCAAAAGGTCACTTGGTCAGTGTGAATCACATTCCCATTACAGCTGTTGAATTGGCTAACCTCGACGTTTTGATTGTAGCAGGACGTTTGGTTGTTGGTGCGGGGTTGAGTGGGACCCCACTCAACCCCGCACTGACGATGTCACCTCGATTGGTGATGAAAAGTTTGCAATCCAACTGCCAAGCTCGGCGAACAGACCAACAACCAAGCAGCGCACCCGAGCTACCTATATTCCAAAACATTGCCATGTAGCAGGACGTGTCGTGCTGTTCCCATTAGACGTGGCATTACAGAATAGCTTCTATACTAATCCAAGACTATCAACCTGGAGTACTTGGCACAAGACTTGAAAACGTTTGGAAGAGATTGAGAATTCGTCAAGTCAGAAGGGTTTGGCAAACAATCGGTGAGTTAGTAGCTGGTCAAATTTTCGTTTTTGACCGAAAAGCATCGTCAGACCAAGTGATGAATGGGTTACCGGTTTGTCAGACTGATTTTTAAGGTAGACGGAGAAACAATCAGCAAGATATCCGATTAGCACATTAGGTCAGCGTTGAATGTCAGTTAAAAGGTGTTCCTGTTTCACAGCTATAAACCCATCGAATGTCCACTAAACCCTTCTGAAACAATGGCACAACACTGTTGGGAACAACGTGAGTCACTACCGCAGTATGGGCACCACAGTGGCACGACAGGAGGATGAAATTACTTTTACATTAGCGAACCAGATACAGCACCAAAGGTCCTCGCAGTCAATGTGCGTTAATGAACCAAAACGTACTTGGAGAGAAATTTTGCGTTGGAATTTAATCATTCAGTCAGAAGTAGGCAGCAGAGGATTTCTTGGGTCTCCTTCATTTCCCGTTCGAGAGCGCAGCCGGTTCCATGAGGATGCCTCTGGCTCACAAAGAAAACAGTTTCCATCATTTTTTTCGCAGCTCAACAATCACCTTTGTGGGACACAGACAGAACTTCGCTCGGCTGTCTGTTCCACGCGTTGACCAAACTATTCATACGCATTCCCCTTGTTCCGTAAAGTTTTAGCTGATGGTTTCTTTCGCTACCAGGAAGCATATTTTTAACTGTTCTTCTAGAGCTCCGGGTAATATTCTCCATATATGGATCAAATGGGCCCTATGTTCTCCATACGCCGCTGGGAACAAACCTAACCGTTGCAATCGGGTTGAGTGGTGGAAATTTAGAAGGTCCAAACCAGCCATCGGTCCCGAACGCCGAATCTGTTCCGGCGCTAGAACTTCCTGCTTTGTCAGTGAACATGTGGCAGGTTGACCATGCTCCAAATTTGGTGTGAGATTAGATGAAGGAATTAGATACAAGAAGGCATCGTAGACAATTAACGGACACTTCTTTCATTTACCGCGTCCTTCACTAGGCATAAATTCCATCGTAGTTCACCGCCTCCTTGCAAAGTATGTCCAATACTCACCAAAACGTTTAACACGGTAGCCTAAATTTGGCCCTGATCATGGCAAGGACACCCCAGTGACTCCAAACTACCAGGCTTTCATAACCTGTTTAAATCGTTTAGATGTGATATTGTAGTCGGATATTAGGGATATCTTCATCCTTGAAGGTATCGAATTTTGCTTCTGCCGATGCTACATCTACCCACCTTTGCCGGAACAGCTGAAAACAACTATGTGCGAAGCTAGAAATCTGCCCTCGCACACACTGAATATCAGTCTGTTTGACAAAATGATATTCACAAGCCATAGTGGTTCAACAAATGGTACGAATTGCGAGAAAGTTTCTGAAGTTCCGGATTCAATATGTCGTATTTCTGCACTGCTTGCCGTGGCCTCCTAGAAGCTACAGGCACAGTCGCCCGTCCCCAAATTCACAAGCCCGAAAAAATAAAAACCTCTCCCTCACACGAAATCTGCTCACACTACCAACAATCTGTAAGTAATTCAGCGGAAGAATAGAATGTTCTCGATGAGTGTCACTCGAGGAACCAGTCAATACGCGTGATCACGTGATGTGGATCCCGTGATTGAAGAATGAGCGGCGCCATATCCTGTCTAAGTGCGAGTTAGTCACACTGCTGATCAGCCACTGGCGGCCAAGTGGCTAAGTGTTCAACCCACTAGATCCCGGGTTCAAACGATTTGCCGGGTTTTGAACTCTCTAGAATTTCGTGAGATGCACAACTGCTGATGATTCCCAATAAGGATGAGACAGCTGCACAGTGCCTCTCGGCTTTTGAGCACAGATCGGCTTCACTTACAGGATGAAATCTCCATTGTAGAAACCTAAGTCACGGAGTTACAAGTACAAAAATGTGAGTGCATTCTTAACTCACTATAAGGTAGTCACTAAAACTAAGCTACAATTTTTAAAAGGGTCAAAGTTACCTGCTGCTCTGCTCGGTTTTTTTTCAACTCCATGATGAGTTGATACTTTGACAATAAACAGTCTACTCTGGTGCCAGTTTTTTATGTGATAGGTGATTTATTTCAAGATCCGGCGATTCTAAGTTTTAGCACGAGACTCTGCTGAATGAAAAAGAGATTCAGTTGGGATTCGGTCGAGTCTCACGTTTAAACAAAAGTTGTGAGTACATGACTGTATTCGGCGTACTGTATACCATTTGGGTTCAAGGAGAACATAAGGTGAATGGAAACTAGGGGATTGCACCTATCTGATGAGTCCCAAGAAGGGAAAAACCGGTCGTGGTCTATCGAGGAGCTTTCAAAAACCTTATGAGTAGTCTTTCTTCAAGGAAACCTAGCACTAATTGCCAGAAGATGCACGCAGGACAGTCAACGCGGATATGCGCAATCAGGATGTTATCGCGTTCCTACGCTGTACTGAAACAATCTCAGGTGGGGAACTCCATGAAACCTCACCTTCGAAGGATTATTGTGATGGTGTCTCGCCGTACAACGTGCGCTTTTGAAGTAGACTCCTTCAGGCACACTAAAGTGCGTCATTCGTGATATCCAACCTGTCATTCCAATCTAGACTAGGGTGACCTTTCTGTTTGGCCACCTAACTGCACTTCT
This sequence comes from Opisthorchis felineus, assembly GCA_004794785.1. Taxonomy (NCBI): domain Eukaryota; kingdom Metazoa; phylum Platyhelminthes; class Trematoda; order Opisthorchiida; family Opisthorchiidae; genus Opisthorchis; species Opisthorchis felineus. The sequence goes on along the minus strand of SJOL01002354.1, from coordinate 12,393 downwards.
CATTAGTGAGTGAGTGAAGCTGGCTGCTCAGTGGGATAGCGTGGAATGGCCGAATTGGAAAAACATAGAAAAGTGAACTTTCCAATATCATAAAATGCTTTAATGAAGCCGTTGATATTGCCTAATATTGCTGAAGCGCGTAGGACCTTGAGGGGTAGTTCGTTGGGAAGGCGATCCATCCATGCAGCTCGTTCTAGTACGGAGGTAGCATCGTCCGATTGTACGCGTACTTGTTAGAGAATGGTGTGAGGGCTCAGTAATCCGGTCGGTTATGGTAACAAATGAACCCGCTTTGCTACGTCATAATCATCATCACTGTCTGAAAGCTCACCGTGATTGACGTCATCCTCATCCTCATCGCCGTCATCATCACCCGAATGCATCGCGGTGAATAGAAAGTACAAACTTGATTGCGAAGATACGCTGTAATGGCCTGTCGGTATCATTCTAATGTACTTCCAAACGCCCACTCGAACAATCTCAACCTAAACCGACAGCATGTCCTGCGCTGATGTTGGTTACGTCTGTGAGTCATGAATCTTATTCCAAGTCCCATCATATCCTCCATATGGTGCGGGCGTACCAAATGTTCCCAATATAATAAGTTTGTGCAGGTCACCGTCAAACCACAAGTGCCGTGTCTTTATAAGAAGCCTTTATATTCCTCAAAGGATCGGCAGCAAAGCGCATTCTTCATTCAAAACTCAGTCTATGGTTTCTTCTGCCCGACTGTCTGTTTACAGTACATTGAATATGGAATAAGAAGCAAGACAAATAACACTTAGACGTGGCGAAGCTGTAAACAATCGAGATTGAGGAAGCGTTGTGGTCAGGAAGGAAACGTCTGTAAAGTTAAGGGTACACAGCATTGGGACAGGGATTCGAACAAAGTCACAAGGAGACGATAACCTGGTTAAATCGTGTGAGTGGAGGATAGAGTTACGGGAAATCAGCTAGATAAGATATTCGTGCATCCCGCTTGATGATATTAGGACCAGGCTGAAAATAATGTCTTTCTCGGTACACAGTTTTACAACGGGGCACTGGACAGCCACGGCAGTTGAATGAGAGCAGTATTGCAGGCATGCAACATAGTTGGGCTGTGTATCCAGACCGGTTTTTCATACCATTTCCATATGAACTTTGGTGGCGCACGATGAGTGAAGAACTTTAGACTAAGGAGTCAAAGCACGTATGGTCGTTGATCATGTGGCGCTTGATCTGCTTCACGGAGCTTAGCAACAGTCTGGCAAACGTTCCATAATCATTCGAGTAACAATTGTCAGTGTCCATTGACGACCGACAACCGGCTGCTTCAGTGTTCGAACGCTGCCTTACTCTACACTATTCACCGAAATCGCACACGTGACCTGCACTATTCGATTCTACATAACAGCGAGAAACATCCACACGTGGATCTGAACACATATCTGGTCGTTAGTTTTATTCGAATACTAAACTGAAGTCCATTAGTGGGTTTAACAACCCAGAGTGGGGGCTGAATTACGGACGTTCAGATATGCTAACTTATTTTTACCATTTGCCTCGATCGATCGTTCCATTCCAGGGAATTCTACGCCACAGAACCGAAGGCGATCGTTCGAGATCACATCGCAGCTGAAAGGCAACAGCTTCAAAGAGAGAACCTTTTTCGAATGCGCACGACCCGATGCTGCACAATGCCCGATCAAATGCACTAGACAGACTGTTAGACAAGTGAAGCTGCAAATACCTGGACGCAAACGCCACACCTGAGACCCAGCTTCTGGCCTGCAGAACTGAGAACGCTGTGCGCGTTCTCACTCAGAACCAAGAGTTCCAATTTACCAGTGGGCACATAGTGCAGACTATCTTCAAGTCCTCAGTGCAGATTCTATGTGCCAAGGCATTGTAAATTAAAAAGGGCCGACCTGCCCATCGGCACTGGTGGAGGTTACACCGGACACACTGAGTCGTTTATTTTTGACGATTTTTTACAGTATAGTTAGAGTTAGAGACTGATGGTCTTTTGCAGTTGTCCTCACGATGCAACATCATCAGCATGAATAACATTCATTGGAAGAAATTGATTCCTTCAGTTGCTTCGGTAGAAAGTTGCAGTGAGACGACATGTGCAGGAGTTTGTCCGCCGCCCCGATCGCCACCTGGTGTGAATGATGCAAGCCGCGTGCTAGCGTAAATCATCATGGCGAGATAACGTAAATGCTGTCCGCCGTTTGAGAAAAGTCGATGCATTCAGCACATCGGTACACCTCGTCGCGTGACTGAAGACCGAGTGAATCCGAAAGGTTACTTGGTGGAGTTTTGAACAATGGAAGCCAATGGGGAAACTGTTCCGGACACGCTGTCATCTTTTAATCCTGGTAACCGAAAGACAGGCTAGTGTTGATGGAGTGTGCAGTGAAAAGGAGTTGTACATACATGTGTGTGTATTCTGCTCTGACACCCACAAAGTGAAGCGATTAGCGCAGCCAAACCATGAATTGCATTCAAGGGACAATCAGTTTTATGCGTAAACCCCCTAATGACATGTGGCACATAACTGTGCAACCATCCAGTGGTTTATCCAGTCTACCAACGAATGCGAAACGGAAGTAATTCATTCATTCGTATATTTATATTTGTATATTGTATATAAATATGACAATGTTACACACATTACTATTATATTGATATTATACTTATAATTATACATATTGAATGTTATTATGATCCTCCTAAAAAATATATTATTATATATAGATTATTATGTATTATATTACATATGATATATATATGATATGATATATATATTATATAAAATATATCATGTACAACATAACAATGTGTATCCTCTGCATTACGCATATCATATATATTTATATATAATACATGTTCACCTATCTGTACTCATAATTATTGAAGGAAAACTTGGGTCACATGTAATTTAATCCATTCGGTAGAATTGAGATTCAGGTTTGACTACATGGTTGCAGGATGCATCAATGTTCCCCGCGGCCTATGTAGTAATAAATGGGCAATGTTGTATAAAAGTAACCACGTTTTAAGTTCATCTCTTTGAGTTTTAGCGGATAATGTGGAGGATGGAGTACCTAAACAACCAGACTTAGATCCGGATTTGAAAACGTTTTAGTTTATGCTTATTCTGGATTGAGACGGGGATATTTGGTGACGGCCCTTCTCACACATGAAAGATTGAGCGGAAGATGAAAAACGTTGCAAGGTGAAACTCAAGATTTTGCCAAAATGTTACATGTTTGTTGAGTTGTCAAGACAAAACAACACGGGTTTTTGAACTTCTATTATCTCGAGTAAAATGACTCGAATCTCCACGAAAGCTCGAAATTTTCAACATCACCTGGCGGTCAAGGAAATGCCGAAATACCAAGTTCACTTACGCGCTAGCCGGCATCCAACGCACAACGTAATCAAGTTTTTGATCCCTTGTATGACTGAGCGAATACACTGGAAATCGCATGCAAAGAATAATTAATTACTCCCGAAATTATACGACAAAACTTGTGGATATTATCTATAATGTACGGCCAAATTCCAACTTCCCCCGGAACAATAAAAAGTTTTAACGGATGAAACCTTTAATTTTAGCTGAGATGTGAGGTCAGGAGTCGGAATTTTGCACATTTAGAACAGTTTGGCAGCTCGTTTTCTCAGCCGGTCACGTTTGTTCCTAGACATGGTGAAAGCAGAAAGGAACAGGCTAAGAATTTGCTTCGCAAATGAAGTTAGACTGTGGCTTGGACAAGATACGTCAGCAGTATTGCGTCACGTTTTATGTAGTTAACGTGCCTTCACGGTGGCGGCTTTGCAGATGACGTGAGGAGTTCTTCCCCTCCTGTCTCGTTTACTTGCATTTTGTGAGTAGTGAGAGTGATTTAATGTTTCTGTCCCTCATATCGTACTGTAGGATTTGTGCTAAGTAGCCGAGAAGCGTTTTGCGGCTGTGAAACGTTTGTTAGGCGATTTGGAAAAGCTATACATGCAAGCAAAGTGGCTTGTACTTAGCTACGACCACCTGAGCGCATATCTGGCTGCATCGCTTATAGTCTTCTGCGAGCTTGCCCCTCTGAATACTTGCGCGTACATATTGCGGCCCCTGAAGCATATCAGACTCTGGCCATCCTATCCCCCACTCATCCATTCCAACCGAGGTAAATGTGCACTTTAAAGCAGTTCCATCCATTGCAGGTGGATACAGAACCCATAGCATTTACAGCTAACATCAAGCGTGCACGCTTCTTGCAGGAGGTGCCGAGCAGCGAGCACACTAATGCAGATCAGCACAAACCCTACCAGCCCCTTGACCCATCGGCGGGGACCAAGGTCCGGAACAGAAATACGGTTCAGTTTATATAACACACAGGGGCCTAAGTATTTGGTGCTTAGGGACATTATGGTTATTGTGGGCTCACCTTCTGGATGTGGGTAGATTTGCAAATTCAGTGGAGATGAATGAAGCTAGTCCATGCTGAATTTCGTGAGATGCGCACTGCTGATGGTTCCCAGTCAGGACGACGCAGGTATACAGTGCTCCTTGGCTTTTCGCATAGACTGGCTTCACTTAGAGGTCGAAATCTTCATTAAACATACCACTACCTGCTTCGCCCTTTCTTGAGGTCCAAGAAACTTGTGCGATCCCGGTGAAATAATGAAAGACCTTCACTGCGAAGCCTCTTATTAACAAACACGAACTAAACGGTTACACGCCCTTAGACAGGAAAATAAACATCTCATATGCACATAATCAATAAAAACTGGACATTCTCGCGCGTCCTCTTGAACTTTCCTGGATTTTCACTGGCTATTGAACTATAGTAAACGAACACTGCAAAGCTGTTCCACAATTTCCTTAATAAACTTCACCTTCCATCAGATGGACACTAACAACAGACTACTCGTATGCCTCATCAGTAGTACCCACCGTTACACACCTTTCCCTTCAAAGATCGCGTGCATGCCACCGATGTACCGTTTGCCTCCATTAGGTTGGCCTCTGCAGCTGGTCTAGTCGGCACCTCTTCGGGTGTATCATGCCACTTCCGAAGCTGGGCACTGTTTACTCTTTTCGGTCCTCGACTGTCCCGTATTGTATAAATGTTCCCTCGACGGTCGGTAAAGACAACCGGGTGTTACCAACGATTGTCCAACTTCCGCGACCCCCGTCCACTCCTTTCAGGATTCTGATGAGCCTTCCGTCTGACCTTCGCGCCTATGGGGAATGGTTGTGCCTTCGTACCTGCCGTTTTCTGTTTAGTCCTTTCCAGAACGGTGGTCAACTTTTCTCGAGGTGTTCTGCTTTCCTCTCCTAGCTCCTCCGGAGGCAGGTGAGTTGCCGACCACAACCCGATTTCCTGATCAATTGGAAGGCGTGAATAATGACCGAACACCAACATGAATGAGGACTTGCCCGTAGTTGTCTATATCGACCCACGATGTGCTAACAACACCATCGGCAAGCTCACTTTCGATTCACCTCCTTTGGCTGCCAGCCACTCCTTAATCGTTCGGTTATTGCATTTGGTTAGGCCGTTTGTTTGCGAGTGGTAGGGTGCCGTCCATAGCCGTCTGATGTCCAGGTTCTGCAATCATCATCATCATCAACAGCATGACATCAGTATTCGATACTGACGATTCGCTGCTGTACAACCATGACTTATTTGAAAGCCTTATTGTGAAGAAAGGAATAAAGGTAGACGGGGAAGAGACTTAGTGCTAGCTTACCACAATCATTACGAGGTGCCTACACCTCCAGACACTCATTCAGGCAATCGGGATAGAAACTGACAACAAAAACGCCACCGACGTCGGTTGGCAGCCATATCTTGCGGCGTCTCCAACTAGGTGCAGTGGGGATCACGCGGTCCCCATCCTGGAAGGCGAGCAGCACCGATATCACCCAAACGTTTCGTGATCTCCCTCATACCCCTCTGCCAGATCAAGGGTTGGCCACCTCTCTGCTTCCGCCACTCTGAGTTGGGTATGGAAAACAGCACTCTTTTCGGAATACCCAACACGTCCCAACCAACAAAGCTTCTGGTGCTGCACTCATTCTTCAATGGAAGCACTCGTTGCACAACCGAGAACTTGCTTTCTAATTGCATCGTTACGGATTCTCCGACACCAACCTACACGGGCTATTGTTCTGAGACAACGATTGTCAAACACCTGAAGACGTCTCAGTTCCGCTGCTCGAACAGGCCAGGTCTCACAGCCATACAACAAAACAGCCCGCACTGTAGCTTGATACACACGTCCCTTGAGATTCAGGGACACACCATTTTGACGCCACAGGTGTCCCAAATGAACAAACGCGACCCGAGCATTGCAGATTCGTGCACTGACCTTAACTGTCACACTACAAGCAGAGCTAATACAACTTCGAAGATAGGTAAAATGCTCCACAGGTATCCAGTCAAGCAAGGATACTTCCGCCCGGTGACTTAGGACGATACTAACCCCTGCATATCCCACCGCAGCAGCCTCTGGATCACCAGGAGTGCGCGGCCGGAAGCGAGTGGAGAGTGATGGGGCGGTTAGTTCAACCACTGCGCTTGCATTTTGAATTCTTGTTTCTGAGACACAGTACACATCAATGCCAAGCGAGTCCAGTGTGAGAGCAAGAGCAGCTTGTTGTCCTGCTTGCTTCAGAGTGTAGACATTGAAGGCGGCCAGATAGACTAGGTGCTGATGCTTGAAGATTGATTTGGAGATACCTGAGGATGTCGGCGCCATGTGACGAGCAGATGTTGCACGCAAAACCGAGGCAAGACGAACGGAGTCATCAGTCCTAAGTGCTGGGCCTACAAGGGGAGATTTAATAATGGGGTGGGGAGAGGGGGAAGAAGAAGTATGTGAAGGAGGGGCACATAGAGCATCATAGAAACTGTCTTTGGCAGATTCAGAGCTGCACTCAGTTGGGGCGTAAGCAGACACAATAAACAGGGTTCGATGGACCTCACTTCCTCTAAATTCTCTCACAGATGTTGCCAAACAGACCGCACAGAGGCGACTATCAACGGGTATCTAATCAAGTAGACGTCTCCACTCGGTGGCTCAATACAACACCCATCTCGGCATATCCAGCTGCAGCGGGCTCCGCATCACCATAAGTGCGAAGCCGGAACCTGTACATGCACCCTGTATCCTTGTTTCTGACAGACAGCATACATCAATGCAGAGGGAATCCAGCGTACGAGCAAGAGCCACCTGTTGACCTGCTTGCTTCAGTGCGCGAACATTAAAGGCGGCTAAGTACACAGGATTTCGGAGTTTGAAAACAGACTTCGAAGTGTTTAGGGTTGTGACTGAACTGGGGCGTACAGAAGCTGCAGTTGAGTGTGATGCAGGGCGAGCAAAACGGTCAGTCCTAGAGCTGGGACCTGCGGAGATAGTATTCCAATTTGGGTGGGGGAGGGTGGAAGACGGAAAATGTGAAAGTGTAAGAAGGGAGGCGTCAGCAGTAGCCTGTTTTCGCTTACCCGCCCTGCTGAATGCAGCAAGTAAGGCGACCCGGCTGATGGCACCACGCGACGGCCGATGTGGCATGAGAGTATTGTTAGCTGTAAATGTCATGGTTGTACGAGGGCTGGGATACTGTCAGTCGCCCACACCTAAACAGAAGGACGATTAGAGTCCTCAACCAAAGCCTTTGGCTCAAAGGCCTAACCGCAAGGCAGTGGTGTTTGTCGGGGAATGCAAATGCATTACCATTTCTACGGGACAAGTCGCCACATGTTCCAACCCCCAACCTGGAGGACCAGGAGACTGTGCTCGTCAGACCTCTACCCATTGACCAACCTGGTATGAGAGACTCTGTGAGTGTCGCGGGGACACCCCCCGATATAGCTCAATGGGTCACTGAGGTGCGCAAACCGTTGCACCACGGTAAGGTTCAGTCTCTTCGTGACGGCTCTCAAAGCACGGATTCTGATCCGTTAGGATCATTTTTGGCACCCTGTGGTTGGCCACGATGTGGTCTATTACCATCATGCTGATCGTTGATTTGCTACGACCACAGATAAGTCATTACGATATAGTGGTTTCCACTGACTGTCACCGGAAAAGGCCGACGACGTCAAAGGACCATAACTTGCCGATCTTTGATACAGGAATAGGTTCCATGGAGTGAGTTGTCCCTGTCGTATCGTCTCTCATCAGTTGGCACCGTTTATAAGACACCACATAATCCGTCACCTCACTTCTCAACCCTGGCCAGTAGGCCCTCTGCCGAAGTAAGTCGTATGTCCTAGTTCACCCTGTGTGTGCCATCTTGTGGCATTCGACTATCAGCTCCCGTCTCAAGAAGCAAGATATCACGGGCAACAGAAGATCAGAATCGGTGGTATTTCTGGATATTATGCCAGCTTCACTCCAGCTCAGCCAATCGAAGTGATTCTGGAACGTCCCCAGTTCTCTGTCTCGCTCCCCGTTCTCAATACTCCTTCCGTCTAACAAGGTCGCTGCAGCCTTCCGTTACACGGGATCCCGCCGCTGTAGTTGCACCAACCTTCCGGTATCCAGTTTGACGACGAGGCTATTGGCACCAATCATGATCTTGGGGGCCTCAGCTTCAGCCTCTGGTCTTGACAGTCAATCAGCCAGGTGGTTCCCCTTTCCTGGCACGTGCCGGATCGTGAAGTCGTACTCTTGTAACTGGAATGCCCAGCGGGCGAGCTTTCCACGAGTGTCTCTGGTGGTCCTGATCCACGCAAAGGGTTTGTGATCGGTTTGGACATGAATTCTTTGTCCCAGCAAATATGGCCCCCACTTATCCAGCGCCAAAACAATTGCTAAATAGCCCTTCTCTATGATTGAGTACTGCTGCTAAGTGTTATTCAGGAAGCGAATGGCATATTCGATGACTCCATTCCCCTGCTTTAGGACTACACCGATACCGCGGTCACTAGCGTCCGTTGCAACAGTGAACATCTCCCCGACCTTGGGCAGTATGAGGATCAGTTGTTGATCCAACATCCGCGCTTTGACACGTTCGAAAGCCTCGTGTGCTTCCCTTGTCCCCTCGAACTTTCGATTTTGATGCAGCAAGTCGTACGGTGGAGCAGCAACCGTGTTGAAATCCTTGACAAACCGGCTGTAGTATGCTGCTTGTCCGAGAAACTGCCATAGAGACCACTTTGAATTGGGGAGTGCACAGTCCTGGATCTCTGCCAGTTTTTCTGGCAGTGCACTAACCACTCCATGACCCAATTTATGCCCGAGTAGTGTCACCGAACTTCGAGCGAGTAGTGTGTTGGCTTCATTTATCCGCAGACCAGCTTCCCGAACACGCTTTAATACGGCTTTCAAGTGAACTGCATGCTCTCGTTCCGAATTGCTATCCGCAACGATGTCGTCTCTGTACATAGCAACATTCTGTAGTCCCTTCGTTAAACGAAGTACCAAGCTCCGGAATGTGAATTGTGTCCCCGTCAAACCAAACGGCATCCTTCTAAATTGATATTGGGTGCCCCCAACCGTGAACGCCGTTTTCTCTCAATCCTCTGACTTGATACCTGGTTTCCAGTATCCGGAACTCGAGCCGAACACCGTAAAATATCGGGAATTGCTAAAGCGATTCGAAAATCTCTGCAACCGAAGGGACGGCTATAACGCGATTTATGGTCAGTTCATTCAAACGCCTGAAATCCATGCAAGATCGGTATATCCCGTTCGTCTTCTTTACAAGCACAACAGGGGAGTTGTACGCACTGTTGGCTTCCTCGATGATGCCATTTTCCGACATCTCTTGAATCTGTTTATGGATATCCTCACGTAGATGGAGCGGTAACTGACGGGGGCCGTAGGGGTGGAAAGCTTTCGGGCGAGAGGGGGATTTTGTGTTCAATCCACGAGCAAAAGTCAAACGGGTCTTCATCACCTGAGAAACATTTCGGAGCACTCTTCGGCCACAGACTGTACATTACAAGACGGAAGCTTTCTGACACGCAGTTCACTCACGGCAGTGCTTGGATAACCTTCAAACTTAACTGAGCCATACTTTGTCATCAGTTTGCCCCGCTTCAGGTCCACCATGGATTCAGCACTCTTGAGAAAATCCGCTCCCAAAATTGTTTGTCCGATATCGACATTCACGCTGTCCAACTGTGAACACCAAGAAGTTTGTGATTTACTCGTGATCAATTGGTGCATGCTATCTTTTGGTTGGCAGCCGTTTCGCGACACACTCATCCACTCGGTGTTAATGTGAGACAGACAGGTCCTATAAAAATTTGGTCTTGTGCAATGCGGTCTACTCGTGAATAGAACAGCAGTTAACTCATTACCCGATTGTGTAACACACAGCTCAAAATCTCATCATCATCATCATCATCCAAAGAACAACATCAGCGTTCAACAGCAATGCCTCGCTGCCGTAAAACCACAAGTTATTTGAAATCCTTAAGGTGAAGAAAAGAATAAAATTGGATGGAGAAGGGACTTACTCTACCACAATAATTCCAGACATTCGTAAAGACAACAGGAATGCTACTGACATCGACTAGCAGCCACATGTTGCAGCGTCTCCAACTACATATAAGGCGGGACCACACGGCTCCCATCCCGGAACGTGATTTTACACCGACAGCACCCAGACTTTTCGTAATCTCCTTCATAAACCTGCGCCAGGTCAGAGGTTGCCAACCTCTCTGCTTCCGCCACTCTGAATTGAACACGGAAAACAGCACTGTGTTCGGCCAACGATGGTGATGAACGCTCTATGCATGGCCCAATCAACGCAACTTCCGGTTCTAGAAGTACTGTTTGATGGAAGTCTCCGCTGCACAACCAAACCGCTTTCTATTAGCCACTTTATGGATTCGCCGACCCCAACACACACGAGCCATGATTCTGAGAGATCGGTTGTCGAAGACCTGAAGACGTATCAGTTCCACAACCCAAGTGATCACCTCTCACACTTATGCAACGAAACAACCAGTTCTACAGTCTAAACTTTCCTTGAGGTTCGGGGATATGCCCCCTTGAAGACATAGGTACCCCAATTTAGCACACGCGACCGGAGCCTTGCAGATTCGTGCATTGACCTCATCTGTCACACTACAATCGGAACTAATGGAACTCCCAAGATACGTAAAACTCTCCACAACTTGGAGTTTTCTCCCTGGATTGTAAGTGGCGTGTTCAGTGGCTGCATGTCCACGAGCATGACCTTACACTTTGATGGGTGCAAATGGAGAGGGTGAGCATCCTTGCTAGGGAACACTTCGTGCACTGAATCTTTTGGTGATCCCTCTTTATAGTTTCATACGCCCGAAAACCTGAAAATACAAAGAACCTAGTACGTTCGCAAACTTCCGGGAGCATTCGATGATGAACAAGCGTGGTAAGAGGAAAAGACCGGTCAGTCGACTCGAGTGCGCAGTGGAAATCCAGGAATACCAAGCCTGTGGGTGTTTTGTGCGTATGTCGTTGTTATAGCACCCTGCCAGACCGGAATCCCGCTTGCTGCTTTCGCGTCAGTATTTCATGTGTCACCATGAGGCAACGAAGGAGAGGTGACGCAAGGAATCTCGTTACGACGCAGGAAAACAGATCAGAAATGTGCTGGCATAGAACGTAACCTCCACTTTTGAGCAATGCGGATTGAACGTCACTCGAACCTGAACTCGGTGGCGATTTCAAAGAAGTATGCTGTCATAAGCCTTCGAGGTCGTAGGGAGTTCCAGGTTCAACTTCTAGCGTTCTACTTCAGTTGTAGGTTCCAAATGAGTGGCAGCGGGTAGCCACAAGAATTGCTGTTCAAAATGCTCGGCACAGCGGTCTAGGTGTCCTTCTTTATTGAAGCTGGTCGTGCTAATTTGATCATTGATCGTTTCGCTCACAGGCGACTTCCAGGGGCGGGTCGCAAGGATCAGTGCACATAATCTTCTGACATCCCGGCACATAACGAGTTCAATCCAGGTTGACGACCTAATTGAGTCTCAGGTGTGCTAAACCTGTCTAGTTGCGCATCCAGATTTCCCGCAACCACAACTATATCCTAACATAGCATTCAAGACGTCATAAAGCTTCCCGTTGATGGTATCAGAGCTACAGGCAGTTGGGGGCAAGCAGACACGACAAACAGACAGCAATCAAATTCCCGCTTGCGAGACTCCATCATGGGCATTGCCAGACGAACCGCACAGAGGCGATAGGCGTCTGGTCAAACAACGAACCCTCCCGCCCGGTGACCTAGAACGATATTTGCCCGTGAGCATCCTGCCGCAATGGACTCTGGATCGCGAGAGGTGTGCAGCCGGAAGCGAACGGAGACTGATCGAGCAGTTAGCTCGATCACTGTTTGCAACTTGTTTCTTGTTTCTGGTGCATCATACACATCAATGTTAAGCGCGTCCATTGTGACAACAAGAGCGA